>VZRI01002841.1:0-16456 GCA_013397515.1 Upupa epops
AGGTAGCTCTCTAAGGCAGTTGTATTGTAACAGCATTGAGCTAATCAGACTCTCTGGCACCTAGACGGGGATTGACAACTGTCTAGGTCAGATGGTATCCTAAGCAAGGTTCCTGTAGCTCCTTGGATGTTCTTGCCAGGAGTGAACCAGTGCATGAGTAACCATTTGGCTTACAGTAAGAAATGTTTGGACGGGATCTGAGTTTCAACAGTACCTAGATTTGCTTAGTAGCAGTATTCAAAATTGAGAACCTTCCCTCCAACAACCTGATCCTTGGGGACCTTTGATGCTCAGTAACAGACTGCTGGGCACAGAAAGTTTAAAGAGTGCTCTGTTGGTAGGCATCATTAGAATAATCAAATGGTTTGGGTTGGAGGGGACCTTTTAAAGCTTATTTAGTCCCATACCTCAGCAGTGAGCAGGGACATCTTCAACTACATCAAGTTGGTCAGAGCCTCATATAGTCTGATCTGGAATGTTGCCAGGAATGGGGCTTCTACCACCTCTCTGGTAACTTCCAAAGAAGTACAGCTTTGGTATTGTTCCACCCAAAGATTAGATTCAGTCCGGATGTGAAAGATGTGAAACATAGGTTAGATTTCATATGACTTGCATTCTGTTTCCAGTAGGAAACTAGATAAAGGAATTTATATTCTTGCTCTTTTTAAGGAAGAATGGTGCCTGAATGAAGAAGAAACTATTAATGGTTCAGAGTATAGAATAATAGAATCATAGAACAGTTTCAGCTGGAAGAGGCCTTTGAGATCAGTAAGTCCAACCTTCTCCTAGCACTATCATCACTACTAACCTATGTGCTCCAGTGCAACATCTACCCTTCTCCAGGGATAGGGACTCAGCCTCCTCCCTGGGCAAGCTGTTGCAATGCCTGACAACCCATCCAGTAAAGAAATTCCTCCTGACATCCAACCTGAACCTCCCCTGGTGCAACTTAAGGCCGTTTCCCCTCATTCTATGACTTGTTGCTAGGGAAAATAGATCCATCCCCCGCTTCTCTACAACCTCCTTTTAAGTAGTTGTAGAGAGCAATAAGATCTCCCCTTCTCCAGGCAAAACTGCCCCAGATCCCTCAGCTGTTCCTCATACATTCCAAAAATGTGAATGAACTTCATTAAGGAGCATATGTATATATATATATGTGTGTGTGTGTGTGTGTGTATACTGCCACAGGGTGTATTTTTCAGGTATCTATAGGCAAAATCTTTGTTTCTGTGCAGATCAATACAGAGTGATTAATTTGGAAAATAAATGATCGAATTCCACTATAATGTGCAGAAAAATGAACCTTTATAGTCCATTGGTTTTGTATGTAGGACTCCTGTGGCAATATAATTTTCATGACTGTATATTAAAATGTCATTAGCATGTTTAGTAACTGCTCTTCTATGATCCATTAATTATAGTGGGTGCAATTCATTGTGAGTGGACCTGTTTGTTGAATTCTAAAGGACTAACTTTATTTGCAGTGACTTTAACTGCGGAATACTCGGCGTCTGGTCTTGATCTGATTTGATGTTGTAACAGAGTCGGTGATTCCAATGTCTGCAGTTACTATCGATAAAACCTGACATGTTTAATTGTAAAGATTCTGCCTCAGAAAACCCTTGTGTTGGTGCTGTATTGCATTAGAGTGCTGTGTTGCATCAAATGGATATGAATTTAAATGAAATAATCTGCGGCATCCTGCAGCAGCAGGGAATAACTGGGATGCTGGTTTAAGTCGTCTTATTTAAAGCATAATTGTTCATCCCTAAGGAGTTCACTTCTAACTAGGATCACTGTAAGCAAAAATAACGTCAGGCTCCTAAGCAGGTTCTCTTTGTTAAATAAATACATAAATTTTGTTTATGGTGTAATTTCTGGTTAATCGTGGCAGTTTCTGTCCTCTTCCACCCTTCAATTAGTGCATGGATGGGAGACGAACTGAGATCAGCTCCTCTCCCTCTTTTAGAGAGGACAGCAAAGCAAAAAGAGGTAAATGAGGGTATAGCTGTCTGTGCACTGCTGTTGTCGTAGTGATTCTGCAATCCAAAGCAGTCTTAAACTTTCCTGGCCACACATGGGTTTCTGAATTAGGTAGGAAAGCAATCCCCTTTAGTTAGTTGCCTCTTTCTTGCTGTTGGTTGTTTACACAACAGAGTTTTGAACCTGTCTACAGTGTAGCACAATAACAAATGGGAAAGAGTTATTTTTACCCTTCACTTCCCTCCATCTCTTTCTTGAAGTGAGGAGCCCAGCACTGCCCCCAGAACTGTAGGGGAGGCCTCCCCAGTGCCCAGTACAGGGGGAGAATGACATCCCCAGTCCTGCTGGCCACACTATTGCTGATCCAAGCCAGGATGCTATTGGCTTTTTGTGCCACTTGGGCACCCTGCTAGCTCCTGTTCAGCTGGTTGTTGACCAGTACTGGCAGGTCCCTCTAATACTCATCTGAATGCATTTGACAAAGCACAAAACAGCTTTTACCTAGAAATAACTTGCAATAAGCCAAGAACTGCGAAACAACCTTTAGGCTGGAAGGATGAAATGACAGATAAGAAACTTGCTGGTTTCATGTAAGACTGAAAATAACTCTATCTTTTTAAATCAAAACTAAACTTCTCAAACTTTCAACTCAAACATAGAGTTGATTGTTGCAGTTTTGACTAAGAGGCTTGCAAAACTAGTGGAATGTCTCCTCCTCTATATATTTAGTCTACGAAACAGGAGTCCATGCATACAGTTTTCATTTGAGCTCTAGTTTGCTTCAATCTGGTTGACTGAGGAAGAAGAAAAGGGAAAAGATAGGAGAGGGAGGTTAAGGGATCTGAAAATGGGCTCTCAAATACCTGTCACATAGCATGAGTGTGCCCACACCTCTGTGCACAGCTCAGCCTAGTTTGTTTCATGCACTGGTGCCCCTGGGTAGAGTCAAGTGGCAGTAAAAGAAACCTTTATATTGGCTATTTATTTTCTGAAGAGTTTCAGGTACCTGTGAATTCAAAATTTACACTGTAATCTTTGGGTGTACTTTAGCAGAAAGAGAAAGTGGGATTAAAGCCCTAGTGACTTAGTGTTGAACGAAAAATGCTGAATTCAAGCAAAGAGGCTGTGTCTCTCTTGTTTTTGTCATGAAAAAATAGTTTCATGAAACTATAAATGCAAGTGGTTTAAAATCAAATGATTATTCTTTAATATGCAGCATAGTTGTGTGTTTTTTCTTGGTGCTTTCATTATTTCCCTTGGTACTTGCATGTGAAATGTTCTGCTAGTCTGCTACGAAGTTGCTTCATGTCTTCTCATAGAATCACACAATTACTGAGGCTGGAAAAGATCTCTTAAGATCATACAGCCCAGCCTATGACTTAACGTGAACACATCACTTAGACCATAGCTAGTCTATCCTGAAATACTGGCAAGGATGTGAACTCCTGGGCAGTCCATTCCAGGCTCTGAGCAGTCTTTCCATGAGGAAGGGCTTCCTAACATCCAACCTTCATGCCCTGCACTCTCATCCTGTTCCTAGTTGCCTGGGAGAAGAGCCTGACCCCCACCTGACTACAACCTCTCTCCATCTAGTTATAGAGAGGGAGAAGGTCCCCCCTGAGTCTCCTCTCCAGGCTAGACAACCTTAGCTTCCTCAGCCTCTCCTCATTAGCCTTTCCCTCCAGTCCCTTCCCCACACAAGTGCTGATCCAAGCCAGGATGCCACTGGCCTTTTGTGCCAACTGGGCACCTTGCTGGCTCCTGTTCAGCTGGTTGTCAACCAGTACTGCCAGGTTCCTCTTTGCCAGGCTGTTCTCCAGCCACTCATCTCCCAGTCTGCAGTTCTGCAGGAGGTTCTTGTGGCCAAAGTGTAGGACCCTGCACAGTACCCCAGTATTTGCAGACTGATTTGTACAGGATAAGGTGTTTGCTCAGAGATCACATTTTCACAGGCAATGCAGCACATAGCTCCCCAAGAGAGGCCNACTGGTCAGGGGATCCCAACTGGATGGGGCACCATTCACAACCTCTCCCTGTAACCTGGTCATGCAGCCAGTTTTGAACCCAGTGGAGGGTGCACGCATGGAAGCAAAGGGCTGGCAGGTTTTCCACGAGGAAAGGATTCATATGCAGAGCAGTGAGTGGCTTCAGAAAATGTGATTTTGTGCGCTGACTGGTGACTGCATCGTATATTTTAATCTTGGATGAGATAGGCGTTTACATTAAGTTTTAAGAATATTTCTACTTATTAAATTAGGGCTGTAATTCTACTGTTTGACTTATTTTTATGAACTGCTGGTCTTTGTCCCGTTGCTGTCTATGTGGGAAGCAGCGATCTACTCAGACAAAAGCAAGCTTACAGGAGGTAGTGCCTTGATTTTTATGGGAAACATACTGGGTTGCCTGTCATGAACCCTAATCACCTTAAAATAGGTCAGAATTTAATCGTGACTTTTCCCATACCTGGAAATATTTAAGCAGATACCCACGGGGAAATTGAACAGAGTAAAGAAAATTGAATCAGGTTTAAGAATTCATGACCTTTCTGTCCTACATATCAAATTCATTTTTCTGAAACGCTGTTCATATTGCGCTGCATATTAATCGCGCATCGCGTATTCTTTATTCATTATAGACCGCTGATAATAACATAAAATTACATTTTTAATTCCCGGTGATACCTTAATCTAATGTTTCATTTACTTCTCTTCTTTAACTAATCTTCTGTCCTCTGAACAAATTTGATTAAAATCTTTGCATTTATTAAAAAGAAATGGGCTAAAATATATCAGTTTGGTCCCACAAGGAGCCGCTATTAAAAATGCCTTTCTGGGGTATAGCTTGCATTGCATGGCAGGTTCTAGGGGAGGAGATGGCTGATTAGAGCTCTGAAATACCTAGGATATTGAAAAGCGGAAGAAATTATCTGCATTAGTTACTGCTGTCTCGTGTTCCGGGTAAAGCCATTCCATTTTCTTCTTTCTCTCATCTTCTGAAGCTCTGGTAATTAGAAATTTGTGAGATTTGGGATGGGATGTGAGAGAGTGAGGAGTAATTTCAGGTGATCTATTCTGCTTCTTTTGCTGTTTGCTAGGAGACCGACTTTGTCTTCACCAGCTGTCAGGTAAGTGAGGAGGAGTGCTCACTGTGAGCTTGCTTCCCTTTTGTCTGTGTGGGGCCGAGCAGAGTCGGGGGCAGAATCTTTAGGATGGGATAATGCAGCCAAGCAAATGGCCTTGCTGCCTCAATTTATCTCCCTTCAAAAGACCTTTTCTCATTTGTCACTCTAAAGCAACCACCAAAGCCTCATATCTGTTCTTTTATGGAATGAAGACATTTGAGGCTGAATGTTGTCCTTTTGCTGTGCAAGAAATGGAATGGTGGAGCTATTTCACCAGTGTGCAGCAAGCTTTTAATCTGTTGACCTTATTTCTTTGCACGCTGAAGTGAAGATATGCAGCAGTGCTCTCTGCATGATTTGCTGCAACTCTGAGCGGCAGTCTTGCCATTTTTATGATGCAGGCAGCGCATTGCACCTCACTTGTGCCAACGTGTGTACTTCTTGGAACCTTGCATTGCAAGCTCACTGATGTTCTGGGTGGCTGCCTTAAAATCCTCTCTTGTAATCTTTTAGAGTATTGGATGGACCAGACTGTTCCTAAATGTGCACTGATTCTTGACAGAGGTTGTTTACCGATAGAGCCTGTCTTATTTGGTCTTTTGTATTTGCACAAGGCAGAAATGCCAAGTTTGTGTTTACATTTGCAGGTTGAATTAATGTCTTGTAGCTTTACACTTAACTTTGTTACTGTGGCTTTGATTTAAATTGTTAGTGGTTTAATCTTCTTAATTTTCAATTGAATTATGTGATTATCTTTGCCCATTTGAATGTTATGCATTTCCGTGTAATTAAGATGTTGTAATCGTCTTGTTTCTTGAGTTAATGATATCTTGGGAAGTATGTTATAGCATCATTAACTGATTGGCGGAGTTGATGGGGAGCTCACTTATCAGTGAGGAGTAAAACTGGAGCGTGGGTCTTTTACCAAACTGGTGTTATAAAGAAACACTTTGGAAGTACTTGCATTTATTATTGTGGTTGCCCCTCTCCATTCTCATTGTATGGCTGATTAACTGCCTTCAAAACCATGATTTGTTGCTCCCGTAATCAGTCTCATTGCAAGTGTGAGTTTGCTGTCTCTACTGGCTTTTTAACTCCTTTGAGCAACCATAGAGTAGGTTAGCTGCTCGCACGTGAAGCACTTTGAACTGTGAATTAACAAGCATCTACCTTTGTTGTATGAACCCATTTCTCATATTCATTCTGATTTTCATTCATGATTAGTTTTACCTCTTCCTGCCCCCTCTGCCTTGGTTCTGCAAATTCACAATATTAATGTGAGAACTTACTACTGCGTCTCCACAGCATTTTGACATTCCCTCAGCATTGCTCATACAGCTGCCCCTCAGTCATGAATGTAAACACGTGCAGGCTGTCTTCTGAAGCACGGTGTGCCTCCATCATCTGTAAAGAAGGAACTGATTGTGTCAGAGCTGCAGCAGTCTGATGCTTTGACAGGGTCCATAGGCGTATGCGACTGTCTTTTGCAGAATGGGATTTAAACTCCACAAGTCTGCTGCCTTCAAATCAATTTCAGCCATAGGGAAGGCCCCTCAGCTCCAGTGATGAGGCACTTTTCTTTTCCTCAAGAGGGTTCTGGCCTTCATTTTTCAGACATCTGTATATTCATGTGTAATGTATGTTGGTAGAAGAGTAATACATGGTAATCATTTTGTCAGGCCTTGTCTCTGTAACACGAAGAAAGTTAAGCGAGGTGAAAACTTAATCTACAGTGTGCAGGAAGTACTACGGAAACATCCACTGGCTGTTGGAAAGTGAGGGAAGTCTTTGAGAGATGAGGTGATGTGCTGAAGTTTTCTTTTTTTAATTTTAGTTGAAACAACCATGAACTCCTAAATTGAATAAACGTCAAGTACAGGACTAGATAATGATGCTTTTAACCGAATTTTATTCATTTGGGCTCTTTCCTTTCTTGCTAACGTTTCAATAATTCTAGCTTCTAAAGCTTTTGTGAGGGAGAATGTTTCGGAAAATGTGTTTTTCCTTGAAAACCAGTGTGGGAAAGAACTGCCTTTGGGATACTGGGACTGTTTCATTGTCTGGGAAATAATGTGGCAAAGTACTTGTAGTGCATGCAGCAATAATCTCAGAGCATTTTTCAGACTGAAGGAGTGTGCCTAAGAATTAGTACTGCTTCATCCCATCAGATAGTTTAGTACTGGATCCTGGATGTAAAGGCAGAGGTGGCTGGACCAGGCAACTAAACCTAGCATTTGTACAGCTTAGGCACCCTTCCCTTATCCATGGATTCTTTATCACACAGTTCTTGTCCTTGTCTGACAACCCTATATAGAATCATAGAATCCTCATGGCTGGAAAGGGCCTCCAGGATCACCATGTCCAGCCTTCATTGCAACAGCTCTCCAACCCCTAGACCATGGCCTGAAGTGCCCTCTCTACTTGAGCGTTCAATCTACTCAAGTGTTCTATCTGCTTAGCTCTAATGTACTAACTTAACAATGCTCTGCTACTTTACTGCTTCTCTTTATACCCTGACTCTGGATTCATCTTCCCTAGGATTCCTTCTTTTAAAAAAACTTTAAGAAATCTGTCTGAAGGGAAATAGAGGTTTAGTATTGACTACAAGAACAAGATTTGGCATTTCAAACTTAGGCTGTTAGCTTCTCTGGCAAAACTCTCCTGATCTGATCTGTTGAATGGTTCTTCTTCAGTTTGCATAGATCGCCAGTTTGTGTATCTGCATGCGATAATGGTTGCCAGAGCTAATCACTTAAGAAAGGCTTGAGTTGCTTTAAAAGACATTCTTTACTGGTGCTTATTTTCAGCCCAGGCATCAATCCGTTTGTGAATGACAAATTACTTGCTGACTGAAGTCACACACAGGAAATCAAGTCTGTATTGGTGTTTGACAATAGCTCTGTTTAAAGAATATTACCAAACCTTCAGAAAAAGTTTTGAGCACGGTATGATGAGCATAAACCCTTGGTAGTGCTGCTGCTTTAAATTACTTCATCTCAAAAAGAAAACAGTTCCACTCTCGACTTCATCCTGAGTCATAGACAATCTGCAGGGATTTAAAATAGAGGTACAGTGACAAAAGTTTTTATCACAACGTAGTTGCCCTCTGGGAGCACCAACGTAACTGTTGGTCCTGGGTGAACTCTTGCTGAATTTAAAATACTATCTTGCAGGAGTTTGTCTTGTGGAGTTATTGATTTGGGAGACTAAAAAACTTAAATATATAAATAATTCTCAATTTTCTACTTTGGACAAAGTAGTTACAGACATTTGAAACTTGATTTTGACACAGCGGTTTGTTTTTACTTTATATCAGGAAAACATATTCTCAAACTGAGTAAATAACCTTCAATAAAGTTCAGATGGCTGTAGCTTCCTGTTTTTCATTTATGTTCTCAATATCTTTAAATGATTTAAAAAGAAGAGCTATTCCACATCCCTCGTAACATTTCTAGATGCTTTGTTGTCCTCCGTATCAGATAGTGACTGTGTTTGCAGTCACTAAATGATTGTAGATCTATGACCTACTTCCATATATTCTGAAAAAACACCCTACTTCTTAACAATGTTCTTTTATTAATAAAGACTTCCATATTTGGAGTTTTATAGGAAAATCTAGAGTACTTAGCTTAGTCTGCTTGAGAGCCTCTTTTTTTTACTAGGTATTGCACAAACTGTACAGAAATTCCATCATCCATAGAGCTTGTTTTCTAAGTACTCTTTCTTCTCTTAATAAATTTGCTGATGACACCAAGTTGATGGGGAGTCTTGATCTGGGGAGGGTAGGAAAATGTTGCAGAGAGATCTGGACAGGCTGGGTCAATGGGTAGAGGGCAACAGGATGAGGTTTAACAGGGCTAAGGGCAGGGTCCTACACTTTGGCCACAATAACTGCCAGCAGAGCTGCAGACTGGGAAATGAGTGGCTGGAGAGAGGCCCAAAAAAGAGAGAGTGAGCCCAGATGGCCCAGAAGACCAATGGCATCCTGGCTTGTATCAGGAATAGTGTGGCCAGCAAGACTAGGGACATCATTCTCCCCCTGTGCTGGGCACTGGGGGAGCTCCCCTTGCGTCTTGGGGACACTTCTGGGCCACTCACTTCAAGAAAGAGATTGAGGGGCTGGAGCAGGTACAGAGGAGCGATGAGGCTGGGCAAGGGACTAGTGTGAAAATCTTATGAAGTGAGCCTGAGGGAGCTGGGATTGTTTAGCCTGGAGAAGACTCCAAGGGGACCTTATCACACCCTATTACCTGAAGGGCGTGGTGGGGCATGGTTCTCTGTAAGGGGATGGTGTATATCCTAAAGCAGTAGACTCTGTGCATGCAGTACTCTGGGTAACGAGAGCTTTAGTGTGTAAACACCAGCGGGGAAAGAATTAGCTTTCTGAAGTCTTTGTTAATGACTGTACATGTCCTGAAAGATAATAAATGATGGCCTTTTTGATGGGGTTAGAAGAAATGTCCAGATGAAAGCTTTTATATTGCTGAACAGATGCCTCAGGTTAGTTCTGTCGCTGGTATAATTTGACATATTGATGACATGGCTTGCACTGGTTTATGACCTGGAGATTATTCAGGGGTTTGCATGCTGTCTCTCTCAGAAAAGATGAAGGGAAGGCAGAGACCACTTAATTAGAAAATGCAAAACACTGAGCAAGAAGGAGGATAATTTAGCTAAAATATGAAGATGAAAGAATAGCATTTTAGCCATACTGCCTTGTAGGAAGATGACGTTGTACTGGCAGTGTACTGGATGCAGCCATATGCCTGCCAACTCAGACTGTAGTGTGGAGATGTATGGGAATCACACCATATACCACTCCACTGGTCTCTTATGTATCCTAGTGTGACAAATAATTCTGCTCAGCTTGTCAGCAGTGACAGCTGAGACTTTTTGCTTATATGCTTTGACAGTGCTTGCATTAAGCAGCTGGGGCCATACACTCCATTAAGTTTTTATAAAATGAACTGTCTGCTACTTGCGGGCTCACTGATACTGGCAGCATTTGTGAGCGATAATCCTCTACCACCACAGGCTGCCCCTGCGAGTCCTTCAGCCACCTGACAGGTCTTGAGGAGGGATCTTTTCAGTGGAGGCTTTGGGGTATGATATTCCCTTAAATAGACAAGATGGGATTCCAGGACAGCGGATGTTTTAAATGATGGTCAAAGTATACTGTAGAACACAAACAACCTCTCTGAAGTGAAAATAGATTTAAAGAAGTGTTCAAGGTACAAGCAATTGCCATGTGCAAATGGGTGGAGGTATGGCCACGTGAGATGTGGTCTCGAGTCGATCTCATGATATTATTTAAGTGATATTATTTAAGGTGGAGAAATTAGAATTGGGAATTTTTCTGGAAGTAAAATATTAAGTCAAGTTATGTCTGTAGTTGCAAATTATCATCGAGCTATACGTGACTACAAATAGAATTGAAGGTTCAGTATTGATTTCTTCATAAAATATATGAAAGAAATTGCAGAAACAGGTTCTCTTCCATGGTCTCTCTGCTGTGTCAAGGTACTATTTGTGCTTGAGCGTCTGCCTGCAAGCAGATGGTGTGGCATGACAGATCCTCTAGTGATGCAGTTGCAATGCCTTGGCCACTAGCTATATGGGTTAGTTCACTAGGGTCTCTCAATGGCTCTGTTGGAAGTTCTCATTTCCTAATGGTGAAATGTGAGTAACATCCACTTCATGGAGTAGTAGAGTATCAACATTTCTGCTTAAAAGTGTTTTTAAAACCTGGATTTAAAAGCATCTTGTGGATGTAGGTATGCACTCCTGCAAACATACCAGTTAGACTGAACAGTTTACCATACTACAGACAGTAGGTGCTGAACTTCTGAAACCTGCACTTGGTTTTGAAACAATATCCCCATAAAATGTGAATAATAAAAACAGAAATAGACATCTGGAAATTTAAAATTCTGTTTGATGTTTGTGTTACACATGCGACTCCTCATAGAACGGGTGATCAGACACTGGAATTCACTGCCCAGGGCAGTGGTGGAGTCCCCATCCCTGGTGGTGTTTGAGGACAGACTGGATGTGGCACGTAGTGCCCTGGTCTAGCTGGCTGTGGTGATGTTAGGTCATAGGCTGGACTTGATGATCTGAGAGGTCTTTTTCCAATGTGTGATTCTGTGATTTATGTGAGTTTCTTTTGATCACTGCATCATGTCCATTCTACTTGGGCATTGCAAGAATTTGGGTTTAGAGCATGCTGCTTGCTAAGAGGAATATTGAGGTGAAATGATGGCAGTCCAAATGGAAAGTCTGAGTTTGGTATCTTTATAAATCTGTGTTTTCTTTTGCTACATTCATTTTTTAGTAACTACATAGCACATATTCTAGACATTAACATAAGGTATGGTTGATATTCCCATGCCTGATGCTGTGGTTCATGTAAACCAACTATGAGGATTTCCAGATGGTCAGTATGTGCTAACATACCCGAGGTGTTGCAGTATCTCCATCAGGCAAAGTGTTATTTTCAGAGGTTTGTAACTTAATTATAAAGTTTGTTTATCTTGGGTTAAACCTCAGCATGAAACTTCACACCGTGGGGGGAATGTACTGTTTCTTTTTGCATCCAATTTAACACTTTCTTCCTCCTTGACTGTAATAATTGCAAAAAGGAACTGAGCAGAGTTACAGTATGCTGTGCGGGTTATAGTCTACATCTTAGGCCATGTGGATGTGTTTGCAGTTTTAAAATGTTAGGAACGATGGAACCAATTTATTAGTTATGTGTGGAAAGAACACATGCTGAATATTAAAAGAGCAAGTCTTGGGAGAGTCTGGAAGGCTGGGAAGCCACGGGCCAATAACTGGCTTAGCACTAGGAAATGTGCACTGAAAAGGATGGATTGAGCAATTGAAGATGGGATTATAATATGATGAGTTGCAGACGGTGCAGCAGGAGCACTGGCACTCAAGCTAAGCCTGATTCTTCAAAGCCTGCCAGAGGTTAGAAAAACAGAAACAAAACTTCTTGGCTGAAGTTGTGGATGAGTTTTGTTGCAGCTGGGGTGTGTAATCTCATGGTTGAGGGTAGGTTATGTTTTGCTTCTTACTCCAGTATGCATTCCTACAGCCTCTGATGTGAACAGTATTACACTGATGGGAGAGTTACTACAACTGCACGCATGTGCTATCACAGGGCTATGCTACTCTGGCTCTACCAGTGTAATAGTCATGTGCTGTAATTGTCTGAGACAGTGAAGGCTTTGCTTGGGGTAATGCTAATATTGCACGTAAGTTATGGACGTTACAATCCAGAACAGATGTAGTTCCTAGTTCTGCACAGACATCTGAGTGGGAGCAAACTCACTCCACCCACAACCGTTTTTGGGACACATCATTTGGGATGCGAGTCATGAAGATGGCAAGTGAACAACGAGTTGTATCCGGATCCCAGTCTCCTCTGTACTCCTTTCAGTATTAATTTGTAATCAGTTATCCTTTACATGCTGGGTGCCTTTTTCTTTCATTGACTGTACAAGTGTCTATTTGTCTGGGTGCGGGGTGAGGTTTTGATCTCCTTTGCTTTCTGCAGAAATAACTTTTGATGCCAGATTTCATAAGATCTGTTTTTGCTCACACTGAGACACTCGTATGCCAATACGCTTCTTGAAAGAAGATTTTCTTAACAAGCCCTGATAATAGAAGCGCTGGCATACCTGTACGAGGCACCGACCTACACCACCGCGTAGTGTAATTACAACTGGGGAGAGGGGGGGGAAGAGAAAAAAGATACTTTACAAAAACATTCAGTTTCTTACTTTTGACAGAGAACGAATTTCAACATCAGTATAAAATTCTGAGCTTGATAACAGAGTTGTTGAAAAACGGCTTCATTATAAATTGGAGCCAGTGCTTCCCTATTGAGTGTGTAATTGGACTGTTGCCAAATAATTCCTTTTTTTAATTATTAATTGCCCTTTTCAGGCTTGATTTCTTGCACTGTGTGGAGGGAGGTTTATTTTTATTTTTTATAGCAAAAATGGTTTCACCTTTTTATAGAGTCATGAAGTGTGATTAGATTTTTCATCTTAAAAAGGTTGCTGGCTATTGAAGTCTCGTAATGAGGTAAAATTAGTGTGTACTCCTAAACAAGATTCTGAGTTGCCAGTTGAATCTCACTCCCCAGTAATCTTTTTACTACAGATGCTTCTCTCATGCACTACATATTAAAGGTAGAACAGGCAATATAAAGACTACAAAGGTATAGGTTTCCAGTAATGAGGGTTGGGTGTTACTGTGTCATCAGGGTTTTGATCATAACAGCAGGAAAACCAGTGTGAGTGGCAAAGTCCTCCCTGCTGCTCACACTAATAGTCAGAAATTATGTACTGTATCCCAAAGAAATGCTTAGACTGCCTTTAGTCATAGAATCATGGAATCATCATGGCTTGAAAAGACCTCCAGGATTACCAAGTCCAGCCCTCATCCCAATATCTCCCCAACCCCTAGACTATAGCCTCAAATGCTCTGTCTACTCACCTTTTAAACACCTCCAGGGATGGTAACTCCACCACCTCTCTGGGAAGCCTGTTCTGGTGCTCAACCACTGTCTCAGGACAGAACTTCTTCCTAAGATCCAGTCTAAACCTTCCCTGATGCAACTTGAGTGCACTTCCTCTGGTTCTATCATTAGTAATTTAGGAGAAGAGACCAGCAGCAGCCTCATTACAACCTCCTTTTAGGTAGCTGTAGAGGGAAGTTCTGGTACTAAACAAGTTGTGTGTTACAGAACTCCCTTCTTTGCTTCTCTTTTCTAACTTTTCAAGTTCCCATGTAAAACTTCGCAAGCATCAGTCTCAGACGTGCAGGTACTGTATGGAACTGCATGACTGTGAGATGGCATCCAAATTAAAATAACCTAGTATGTGACCAGAATACCCAAGACTTGGTTGCTCTTTCCCTGTGTTTATTATGTTTCATATCATTTTAAAACCCCACAATTTATTTACCTGGATTGCTCAGCAGACTCCAAAGAAGAGTGATTCATGAATTGACGGGCTGTCACCTGCTATTCTCTATTCTCATAAATTAACTGTTCTGAAGTACTAATGACCTGGGAAAGGCAGATGTATCCAGCTGTTAAATGTTTTTTTAATGCTTACTTTTTTGTATAGGAGGTTAATTTCTGCATAAAGCCTAAAACCATTTCAGGAAACAAGTTCCTAATGCAATCATCTTAACAACAGCAGGAACAAGGAGGAGGAGCATCTAATATTAGAATCACAGAATAACAGAATAATCCTGCTTGGAAAGGATGTCCTAGATCACTGAGTCCAACCATCCTCACACCAATAACAAACCCTAAATACTTGAGAGATTCAAAAGCACTGACTAACTCCCTCTATGCTGCCACTCTAGCAGGGTATGAAGTGCCATGGCTATATGGTTCTTCAACACCTCCAGGCATGTGGACTCCACCACCTCCCTGGGAAGGCCCTGCCAGTGCCCAACCACTCTTTCTGAAAAGAATTTCTTCCTCAGATCTAATCCAAACCTCCCCTGCCTCAGCTTCAGACCAGTGCCCCTGCTTCTGTCAGCAGGCACCAAGGAGAAGAGGCCAACACCCACCTCTCAACAGCCTCCCTTCAGGGAGCTGGAGAGGGCAAGGAGGGTCCCCCCCTCAGCCTCCTCTTCTCCAAACTCATCCTGCGTAGCTCCCTCAGTTTCTACTCAGACAACTGGTTCTCTAAACCTCTCACGAGCTTGGTAGCTCTTCTCTTGGACCAATTCCAGCATCTCCATGTCTTTCCTATCATGAGAGACCCAGAAATGAACACAGTACTCGAGACAAGGCCTCACCAGGGCCTAGTCAAAAGGCACGAGAACTTCCTTTCTCCTGCTGACCATGCTGTTTCTGATCCATCCTTTGGCCTTCCTGGCTCTCTGGGCACTCTGCTGGCTCATATTGAGCCGGCTGTCTACTGTTTTATCTCTAGGTCTGACACAACTGGTGTTGGATGGAGACAGCAGTGCTCATCCATTACACATTGGCAGTCTGCAGTCTGAATACAGGGACTGTAATGTTCCATTTCCCACTGACCCAAGCTTCTATGACATCAGCTGAATTGGTGGAGGAGGAAAAGCGAGTTAGGAGTGGGAAACCTGGAAATCTTTGCTTTCTTCAGGCCCCTGGAAGAAGAATTGAGTGGTTTTGTGGCCTCTTACAGAAACCAAACTGCTTGCAAGGTGACAGGATATTTTCTGTCTGCTCTTGGTGTTTCATAATTCCGTGCCTTTCATCTTCCCCATATTCACGAGGTCTGAGCTTTTCCTGCTGCTCCAGAGCTGTCAATGACAGCAGATTACATGGCAGCCAGGTGTGGGGGCTGCTGCTTGGTGTGCAGCCAGGGTCTGATGTCTTCCCAGATCTGACCCCAGGCTCTTGCTCTGGCTGGCAGGGTTGCTGGAGCACATGCCAGAGCTTAGCTTCCCCTTGCAGCATGTGCTGGGTCACAGTCACTGCCTCTATGAATTGGGCCATTGTTCTTCACATGAGTGTTGGGAGTTCAATTCTCCTTTCCAGATCTTTGAGGGGATTTTGGACGCTTGGTTTTGCAGCTTTCTCCCTCATAACAGAAAAGGGATTTTTTGCTTGAAATAATAAGTTGTCATTTTACAAGTTTGCACTGCGACTTTATAGAATAATTTCATTGACAGCAGTGTGGTGGAAGCCTGAGTGACTGATATACTTGGCAGGCCAAGACCTGCTTCTAGATCTGTGGTTTGAAACCACAGTGTGTTTCTTGGAGGTCTCTGGAAGTGGCACAGCCAGCTAAGGTCTAAGTTGTCCTCTTTCTAAGTCAAAGAGAATTAAGAAGAAAGAAAGATCTGGCTGACAAGAAGAAACTTGATTGCATGTCTGCTTTGAAATGAGAAAGGATGCAATCTATGGAGGGGCAATAAAAAAACAGCTAGCTTTTGTTTGTCAGCTTTGGAAGCAAATTCTCATCGAAATCAGTGAAGATGGAACATTTGGCCAGTGAGGAATCATAAGGATCTTATATTTATTGATAAGGACTCGGGTACCTCTTGCTAAAGTAAGTGCCAAGGACTTAAAGGAGTTGTGGTTTGTCAACTGTTCTGCGTTGATAAGACAAAGATAGAAAAGGTAGAAGCTTTTCATCATGAGTGTAACCTGTGATAGACTGTGGTCACTGCAGATTTGAAAAAATTATTGCCATGCTGCAAAGTTTTCTGCCTAACTTTAATACTCTGTGCAACACTTTGCTACTGATAAACCAAAACCCACTGCATTCATTTCTTACTGGCTTATTCACGTCCTGGTCACACATCAAATATTTACCAGTATGGATTGGGGACTGA
>VZRI01002843.1:0-37302 GCA_013397515.1 Upupa epops
AAATCAGTTTTCATTCTGACATGCTCTTCATGGAGTGTTTTTATGTAAGCTGACCCAAACAGAGTTGAAGACCACTACTTAGAGTTGAAGTTAACCTTGTTGCTTGGTTTGTTTGGGTAGATTTAGAGCACACATTGTCATCTCTTCAAAGCATCGTTATCATCTTGTGATGCTCTTTGCTAAGAGAAACCATGCATGACCTTTTCAAACCATGTCAGAAGCAGACTTTGACAGCACAGAGATGTTCTGGTGACCCTTACAGTGCTCTAGAACCTTTGGATACCTGTACTTAGAGCTGTCCTGTGCAACTTTTAAGGTGTCACCTCTGAGACTTGTCATCTGGCTTTCCAGAATGACTGTTACAAAACATGAACACCTGTTTTGTTGGAGACAACTGATGTCATTGGGTTCTGGACTGATAAATTTTTATGTTGTCACCCAGTTTTCATGGTTTTTTTCTGTGGACTGTGAAACTATTTAACATAACCCAGTGCAAAGTTAAATTCTTGTTTAACTGATGCATTTTTCTCCTTGAGGAAGGAGGAAACCACCTCCTCCTTCTATTCCCCCTCCCTCCTTGAGGAAGGAGGAAACCTCCTGCTTCTATTCCTCCTCCTCCTATTATTCCCCCTCTCTTCTTGTGGAAGGAGGAAACCTCTGCTTCTCTTCCTCCTCCTCCTGCTATTCCCTCTCCCTCCTTGTGGAAGGAGGAAACCTGCTTCTCTTCCTCTTCCTCTTCCTTCCTTGCGGAAGGAGGAAGCCTCCTGCTCCACTTCCTCCTCCTCCTCCTATTCCTTCTCCCTGCTTGCGGAAGGAGGAAATGACCTTTTTGAGGGCAGGTTTCTTCACTGTATCTTCTGCAGACACTAAAGCTGATCTGCAAAGATGTGAAGCAGCTGCTGAAACTGAATGCCCAAGTAAAAAGTGCATTGCTCTGTGTGATCCCCCAGCAGCACACCTCAGTCCTTCCCATCCTTCACACACCTTCCCAGTAAATGAGGGTGCTAAGAATCCAGTGCTGCTTCCAAGGCCCTGTCTTTGCTCAGATGACTGGTAGCAGTATATTTAACCCGTAGACTATTGACCCTGAGGTGTGGGACTTCCATCAGAGAAAATCAATCAATACTAAGACGTAGAAAGAAGCTCAGTTACACTTTAGGTCTGCAGTGAATGCTTTGAAACAGCACCAGGGCCTCTGTAACCCCCTGTGACAAGTGATTTCAGGACTGTTTTCATACTCACCCACTGAACCCCTTCAGATGCCTGTTGTATTGTGAATCTGCTCCTAATGCTTTGGACTGGGTATTCATTCATTACTAATGGTGATCGTTTGCAGGTTGGATGGAGTCAAGCTAGAAAATGGAAAAATTAACCTTGTTAACAAGGAGAATGGGAACAAACCGAAGTTAAACCAGAAGAAATGGTAAACTTTAACAATACAGCTTCTCCTTGCCCCACCATCTTCCTCTGACCTCATCTCTTGGTTTGCAAAGTGTAGGCTGAGGTTGATCAGGTGTATTTTAACTTCGTGGCTCTGTCAGTAGCTCATGTTTGAAGTTGTTTGTAGGTGCTTAAGCACTGATGTATGAATTGGCAGTCAGGGATAGCTCACGTAGGTATGAGTTTGCTTCTTTTTACCGTACTTCTGTGGAGTAACTGTCTTAAAATACTAATGCTAGGAGAAAAGCTGTGGGTAATAGAGATAAAAGCTGCTGCCTTTTGCTTGCTGAGGCAGTGAGACTGTGTTTGCAGTGTATTTCAACAGCAAAATTCCTTATGCTTTTACCAAAATGAAGTTTATTTAATCCCATAGGTGTGATGGGGTTATTCATACCCAGAGGTTGAATAGACTGCTTGCTCAGTAAAAGCTGTGTTGCATAGAAGTGGCTTTCTCATACAGTTTGAATTACTACCCTCTCAAAATGCCTTTTCAGAGCTTATAGTAACTATTAATATAAAAGGACTAAATAATAGCAGCTGTTAATATAAAAGAAGGAAATAATAGGCACCATTTAGATCAGTAAAGTAAGTCAAATGGACTTGAATATAGTAGTTGGGAATGAGCAAGTGACTGTACGTGGAAGGAAATACTTCAGATGGGGTTTTGAAAGCTCTTGGAACTATTATGCCTGTATTTTTAGGGTGGCTTTATATTACTGAAGTTCAAGTATGTCAAGAGAGGTGATCCTCACCCTCTAGTCTGCTCTAGTGAGACCCCATCTCAGTACTGTGTCCAGTTCTGGAGACCTGCAGGAAGGAGACTTAGCCGTTGGAATATGTCCAGAGGAGAGACACGAGGATGAGGGGAGGGCTGGAGCACCTCTGCTACAGGGACAGGCTGAGAGAGTTGGGGCTGTTCAGCCTGCTGGAGACTCTGGGGAGATGTCAAAGCGGCCTTCCAGCTCCTGAAGGGGGCTTCAGTAGAGCTGGGGAGGGGCTGTTTGCAAGGGCTGGGAGTGGTAGGAGCAGGGGGAATGGTTTCCAGCTGGAAGAGGGGAGGGTGAGACTGGAAGTCAGGAAGAAGCTCTTCCCAATGAGGGTGCTGAGACCCTGGACCAGGTTGCCCAGGGAGGTTGTGGCTGCCCCCCAGCTCCCTGGCAGTGTTCAAGGCCAGACTGGCTGGAGCCTTGAGCACCCTGGTCTGGTGGGGGGTGTCCCCGCTCATGGCAGGGGGGGTTGGAACTGGATGATCTTTAAGGTCCCTTCCCAACCTGTTTAAAGTAAGCATTTATTTGTGGCGTTTACTGTTTGCATCTCTTCTCAACAGTCACAGTTCTGATCCTGTTAACTATCTTCTAGCTCATTCCTCTGCGATGTGACCCTGAAATCTTTAGATGGAAAGGAATTCCCGTGTCATAAGTGTGTGCTTTGTGCAAGACTTGGTATGTGTGCGCATTTCTATACCTATATATATACACACAGAATATTGCTATTACTGTCTTTTTCAACTGGAATTTTATTGCATCTTGAACTGAAATGCCTTTCTTTACAGATTATTTCCACAGCATGTTAAGCAGCTCCTGGATTGAGGTAAGCTTGCCAACAGGTATGTCTGGTGGGATGTTCTGTTGCATCAAATAAGTGACAGCTTTTCATATGTCCTGAGTATGCTTCCAGGACTGGGGATGTGATTCTCACCCTGGACTGGGCACTGGGGAGGCCTCTTTTCAAGTACTGGGGATGGTTCTGTGCCCCTCGCTTCAAGAGAGAGATTGAGGAGCTGGAATGGGTCCAGAGCAGCAACAAGGCTGGGGAAGGGACTTGAGGGAAAGGCTCATGAGGAGAGGCTGAGGGAGCTGGGGGTGTTCAGCCTGGAGAAGAGGAGGCTCAGGGAGACCATCTCTCTCTCTCCAACTCCCTGAAGGGAGGGTGCAGTCAGGTGGGGGTCAGGCTCTTCTCCCAGGCACCCAGTGCCAGGATGAGAGGGCAGGGCCTGAAGCAGCACCAGGAGAGTGTTAGGTTGGCTGTTAGGAAGCTCTTCCTCAGAGCCTGGACTGGACTGCCCAGGGCAGTGGGGTTGTCCCCGTGTCTGGAGGTGTTGAAGGACAGCCTGACTGGCTGAGATCCTTAGTGCCCTGGTCTGGCTCATGTGATGATGTTAGGTACTGGGCTGGATGATCTTAAAGGTCTTTTCCAGCCTTAATACTCCTGTGATTGTGTGATATTGTCTTAATTTTCTGTTTTACTCTTATTTAATCTTCTTGCCTTTCAGGCTTCCTCTCGTTCAGCTCTGGAAATGCCAATCCATTCTGACGTGCTACAGATAATTGTGGACTACTTGTATACAGATGAAGCTCTTGCAATCAAAGGTGCGATCACCATCTTTTCAGCCTAGCTGTAACTCCAGCAAGCTTTTGCTTTGCCCATAGTGTTTACCTGATAATTTCTTTTCTAGAGTCTCAGAACGTGGAGTTCATATGTAACGTTCTTGTGGTAGCAGACCAGCTGCTTATAGCCAGACTCAAAGAAATCTGTGAGGTAGCCATTGCAGAAAAACGTGAGTACAGCCACTGCTTGTGTTATAAAGGGTTGGGGACTACAGAAAATGCTGTTCTGGATACATAACACTCTTGCCTCTTTCAGCACAGAATTACTTGCTTATATTCCTTTGTTCTGGCTGCTCCTGATAGCTGTAGCTTCTTTCAAAGGTGCTTTTTTAGCCTAGGTGATGTTTAGGTTACCATCAGCTCTCATTCCTTTACCCGTCCTTGTTTTAGTCTCATTCTTTCATTAAAGAAGTTAAAAATAAGAGCAAAAAGAACCAATCCCAACCCACTAGGAAAAAAAAGTAGGCAACCAAGCATTTGTACAGCTTGTAGTTCATTCCAAACTTTGGTCTTAGATGTAATTCTATCATGTTTCAATCTTTCTACTTAGGTTTGTTTGTCTTTACTGTTTCAATGTGGCTGGGAAGATTTATCTCTTCTAGTAAACACTGAGTGTTGCTGCTTGGCTTGATAGAAGAAGTCAGCAAACTATTGTTCTTGTAATTTCGAAGTGACTTCCTTACCTTTCTTCTCTCTCCCTTACTGTTACCCCCCAGTTTTTCTTTCTCCCTGTTAATGGTGTCTGTGGAGCCATAAGAACGGTGTTTATGCTGCAGATGATGGTTGTTACTCCTAACTATCTTTGTCCCCTTTGTTTTGAGCTTCTCAGTTTCAATCCTTGAAACTGATTTGTTTGTCAATAGGGCCCGCTCCGGTCTGTGTGGTGGCCCTTGTGTTCAGGCTGCTGCAGAGTTACACGATGCTGGCTGTAGTTCGTGGACATCTGAACCTTGGGATTTTTTCCTAGGGATGGAGAAAGGACCTCATGTTTCATTAATTAGATCCTACTGTGCAGATCATGCTTTCCTCAGGGAAAGGGTGCTCAGAGCCTGGACTGGACTGCCCAGGGCAGTGGGGGAGTCCCTGTGTCTGGGGGTGTTGAAGGACAGCCTGGCTGTGGCCCTGAGTGCCCTGCTCTGGCTGCTGGGGTGATGGTAGGGGCTGGGCTGGAGGAGCTCAGAGGGCTTTCCCAGCCTCAATAATTCTATCAGTATTTAATGCTGCTGCTTGTTGTTGCAGCATGTTATTGATTTGTGTCTCTCCTTTGCAGTTACTCTAAAGAACGCTGCTGAGCTGTTGGAGTTCTCAGCTACGTACAATGCTGAGCAGTTAAAACTGTCCTGCTTGCAGTTCATAGGACTCAATATGGCAGCTCTGCTTGAGGCAAGGTAAGGAGGAATGCAGGTGTGTTGGTGTGCTGGCTGTTAAATTCAAAAACTCAAAGGGTTGGATGAACTAAAAGGAGCAGCTAAATGATAAAAGGCATCTGAATGCTACTGGTTTTGCCAGGGAGAGAAAAACAGAGTGTCTGTGCACTCTCTCTGCCAGCTTTCTAGTGCAAAACCGTTACAGTCTGTCAGGAAAAGGCTGAATGAAGAGGAAAAGCCTCTCCTCGATTCAGTGAGCTTTAACATTAGGCCCTAATCTCATTTGGATCTTTTTAAATGGCTCCTGAGGTTGCCTGAAACTGCTGTGGCTGTCCTGTCCTGTGGGTTTTGTGGGGTTTGGTTGGGGTTTTTTAACATGATGGGAAGTTCAGTTGGTATTGTGCCTGATGCATTTTTCAAAGAGGATGGCTCTGCCTTCTTGTAGTCTCTCTACTTTAACTGTCTGTGTTGGGGACTGAACAAGATGAATTCTTTCTGCGGTGCTTTGCTTTCCACAAAGATTCAGTAGGGTTGCTTTGAAAAGCTTCGTTTGAACAGTTAGCTAATATCTGTTGTTAAGATACTTTTAAGCTGCTAAGATAAATCTGTCTTTCATTTTGTAGGACTTTGGATGTCTTAAGTGATGAAGTTGTAAAGGACCTTTCTGCTTATTACAGAAAGATGGTGAGTTGTGCAACTTGACTGTAAGCTGATTGGATTTAAAACGAGAACAGATGAGTAATAAAGACGTTCAGGGTCTGTAGATGACAGGCTGAGTGTGGAACATCTGACTCGAGGGTAGCTGCAGCTATTGTCACTCTCCTGCAGCTCATATTTCATCATTCACTAGCTGCTACTGCAGCAGTATTGTCCTTTACCTAATTATACACATCTCAGCCTGTTAATGTTCTGTATCTGCTAGCTATGCTTGAAAAACTATGAGCAGGATCTATAGGAAAGAGCATCTGTTACTTAGAAAGAAGGATAAAACAGCAAATGATGATCTTTATACTGCAGAAGCACAAAGAACTTGAAAGTAGTGAGGAAAACAACAGGAAGGTGAAGGAAAGGGGAAAACCAAAGCACATTAGGTACCTTCCAACCTGGAGCAAAGTGATTCTGGAATTCTGTAACTGTCTGGCAGCAAAACACGAGTGTTTGTGAAACCTTGACTCATGTTCTCATCAGGGGGTGTAGGCAGCTGAAACATGCAGACTGAGTGTGTCAGTAAAATCATTTGCTTTTTGTGTTTCACAGAAGAATCCTGGTTGGAAAGGACCTACCAGATCCCCCAGTCCAACCATCCCCACCCCAACCAAACCCCTCAGTCCCTGAGAGACTGACAGACACAGCCTGACCCCCTCCCTGCTGCCACTCGAGCAGGGCAGGAAGCACCATGGCTACAGGGTTCTTCAACACCTCCAGGCAGGGGGACTCCACCACCTCCCTGGGAAGGCCCTGCCAGTGCCCAACCACTCTGGCTGCAGAGAATCTCTGCCTCAGAGCCAGTCTCACCCTCCCCTGCCTCAACTGCAGAGCAGTGCCCCTGCTGCTGTCAGCAGTCACACAACTCCTTCATGGAGTTGTAGAGGGCAATGAAGTCCCCCCTCAGCCTCCTCTTCTCCAGATTAACCCTGCCCAGCTCCCTCAGCCTCTCCTCAGGCAATTGGTTCTCTGAACCCCTACTGAGCTGGGTAGCTCTGCTCTGGACCCGTTCCAGACCTGTTTGCTGCAGGTTGTAACTTCAGTGTGTAAGCTGGTGAAGTAAAGAATGACTTGATGTGTACAAGTGTTTCTGTTGCCAGTTGTTGTGGTTGGTTTACAAGGTTTCATACATTTACCTTTGAATGATTTAAGAGACACTTGAGTGTAACACCTTTCCTATCTGCAGATTCCAGCTATGGACAGGAGAGTGATTACTCCATATCCAGGTGGACCTGACATAAGTTCTTTTGAGCCTGATGATGGAGAGAACTTTGTCTTCTTAAAGGAAGAAATGGGTCCAGAACAAAATTGTCAGTAAGTATCTACTCATCAACTTTTCTAACTGGGTGAGCTGCTTGGGATCAGGGGAAGAGAGGCTCTTTTTATAGACTTGGAGCTGTCAGTGTTTTTGAAGGCTAGATAATGGCCTTTAGGGAATTGCCATCCCTTTTTTATTAAGAGTTAGACCATAAAGGCATCTCAGAGAGATCCTATTGAAGGGTGGTTACTGTAGCTGTGATTCATGGAATTCCCAATTTCTAGGAGTCTTGTTAGAAAGAAAGATCTCTGCTGTCTGATTCCATTCTTTCCCATGGGTGAATTCAGGAGAGATCTAGAGAATAACTGAAGACCTGAATGTAGTTTAGTTTCAGTTGCTATGATGCCTGGTGGGTTTGATCTGGCCTAGGTGGCAGTGCCAGCCTGTGCAGCTGTTGGATCTTCCTTTGTCTTAGCCGAAGCCTTTGTGCAGTGCAGTTAGAACTAGATAAGAAAGAAGCTTTTATTTTCCTCCTGGTCTCTTTTCTCACAAACCATGTGCTAAACACTTTTGTCATTGCATAAGCAGAGCGGGAACAAGCAGCTGGTGGTACTGCTGGAACCAAGCACTACTGCCTGAGGTGTAACCACCAGTGTTGACTGGAAAGATTGACCCTGAATGTTCTGAGATTAGTTTCTTGGGCTTTAATCCATCCTGGTTGGTTGGGTTGGATGGGATTGGATTGGTTTGGTTGTCAGTTTGGGGGTTTACGTTTGTTTGTTTGTTTTTCAATAGGGAGGCTCTCTTCAAAAAAGCCAAGACTAAGGCAAAAAAGAAGGCACGAAAACGGTCAGACAGCTCTGGAGGGTATAATCTGTCTGATATCATTCAGAGTCCATCCTCTACAGGTATGAAAACAGAACATGAAGTTTACAGAGTCACAAAATAATCCTGGTTGGGAAGGAGCTTGCAGATGCCTTGCATCCAGTCTGAACCTTCCCTGCCTCAACTGCAGACCAGTGCTTCTGCTTGTCTCAGCAGTCACCAAGGAGAAGAGGCCAACAGCCACCTCTCCACAGTCTCCCTTCAGGGAGCTGGAGAGGGCAGTGAGGTCCCCCCTCAGCCTCCTCTTCTCCCAACTCACCCTGCCCAGCTCCCTCAGCCTCTCCTGAGACGACTGGTTCTTTAAACCCTTCCCAAGCATAGTAGCTCTGCTCTGCACCCATTCCAGCATCTCACGTGTTTCCTAGAATGAGGGCCCCAGAACTGAACACAGTATTTGAGATGAATCCTCATAAGGACTGAGTAATGTGAAATGTGATGTCTTGTGCTTCAGTAAGGACATTCTGCAGTAAGTCATTCTTGTCTAATGACCGTGGCCATTGAGTTTGAATAGTGAATCCTTAAGTTGAAGGTTTGTTTGTTCTAAAGGTTGTTTCTCGTATTCATCTTGTGCCAGGCGTTCAGGTTTTGTGGAAGCTCAGAGTTAATGGACACTTGTCCACGTGAGTTTTGAGAAGTGGAACATTTCTGCTCACGTGTTGTGTTCCTGGTAGATTGGGGCTTCTCACCTTTTAATTTTTCCTGGAATATGAGGAATAAATTAGTCACTGCTTCCTGAAAAGGTGACAAAGCCTTCATTGTCAACAGAGGAGAGATGGTGTTAGTTCTTAGAACTGTAGATTGGGGGACAGCGAGAAAACTTGGAGTCATCTGTTTCAGGTAGTCTTAAATGCTCTCAGATTTCCTCTAGAATACCCGACGAGGTTAAGTTGTGTTTGTTTTGTATTTAACACACAGAGTGAATAATCTCGGGGGGTTTTTTGAGCAGTGTTGGATCCAGCTCTTGTGATCTGATAACACTATGCTCTTTTCTTCTTTCTTAGGTTCAGTAAAACTGGATAAAACCAACTCTGTAGAATCACTGCCAGAACTCCTAACGTCTGACTCTGAAGGTAGCTACGCAGGAGTGGGTAGCCCCAGGGACTTGCAGTCACCTGACTTCATGAAAGGATTTCATCCCGACAGGACTGAGGTTGGATTTCCTTGTTCCTAGCAATTTCTCTAGTCAGATAAACACCAGAAGAGCAGAGTTTGTATTCTGAAGTGTTTCAGAGGTGCTGTTGTCCTTACAAATGGAGTAGAGCACTTTAAATTGTCTGATAAAGGAAATGGAAACGAGTACTCCTCGTTGAATGTTGTAGGGCTAGTTGATTCGTGTGGGACTCCAATGAGAATGACACTGCGCGGCTGCAGTGTTCAAAGCATCTCAAAGCAAAGAAGGTACTAGGTCAAGTCTTTATCCACCTCATTTGCAATGCAAAGGAAATCTAAGCTTGAGAAGTAAAAACCCAACCAAATAAAACAACAACCAACCAAACCCTGAAGGCCATCAACTCTAGGGAGGTCCTGCTGCAGGCAGACAAGATCATTATCCAGGATAACTGGTGGAGAGCAGTAAGCTCAAGTTAGGTGTGCCTGAAGTAACTGTAAAAAGCTTTAAAGGTGAGCATCCCTGAGTGAATTCTCCACTGTGCAGATGCACGTTTGGACTTAAATGGTTTGGGGTGAAGTGTGAAGCAAGGGGCAGTAAAAAAGGCTACGGAGAGACCAAGAATTCTGATGTGTTGCTATTTTTGAGGTGTCTTTTAATTCTTCTCGCTTGCATGTTGTTCAGCTTGGCTGTAGCATTGGTCTCTTTCTTTCTAAAAGCGACAGTGGACTGAAAAGAACTCTTAATTCAATTTTACTCTTCTGTTTTAGCTGAAGGACAAAGCGTGCAGTCAGGCTATAAAACCCTCTCAACCTAGCAAGGAGATGATGTCACCCCAGGGATCATCAGCATTGACACCGTCTGTTCCACAGCCCATTCCCAGTGCCAGAGCCAACTCTGCAAGCTCTCCCAATTGGCTAGCAACCAGTTACAGGTGGAGTGATAGTTGTGGTGGTTAACAAACTTAACAATCACTGTTCTATGCTTCTAAAACTTCTAAGGGTAGTTTACAGAATCACAGTGTTAGGAGTTGGAAGGGACCTCAAAAGGTCATCCAATCCCTCTGTCACAGCAGGAGCCCCTGGATCCAGTGGCACAGGAACAGCCCAGGAGGGGGGTTTGAAATGGCTCCAGAGAAGGAGACTCCACAACCCCCCTGGGCAGCCCCTGCCAGGGCTCTGGCACCCTCACTGGAAAGAAGGTCCTCCTCTTGCTATGGAACCTCCTCTGTTCCAGCTGACACCCGGTGCCCCTTATCCTAGCACTGGGTGCCCCTGAGCAGAGCCTGGCTCCTTCCTCCTGACCCCCACCCTTTCCATATCAATCTACTTTCATGGGGTCACCCCTCATCATCTTTGTGGCTCCACACTGAACTGTCTCAAGCAGCTCTTCATAAAGAGTTCTGTGAAGTTTTACCCCTGTTCTTCAATTTAAAGGTCTAATTCAGCCTTCATGAAAGAGCAGTGAGCAGTGCCTAACACTTAGTATGAGCTGATAAGTGTGCTGAATTCAGTTATCAGTGTTGGGATGAGGGCTGGACTTGGTGATCCTGGAGTTCATTTCCAGCCAGGAGGATTCTGTGGCTTCAATTGTTTTTGAAGTAACTGTAGCTCACATCTTTTTGTTTCATAGTGTAACGTCTCCAGTGTATTTCTGTAGCCTAGTCTTAATTCCGTAGGTATTTATAAAAGCTCTCTCAGAACCGTTCCATTTGAGGTTGGCCATAATTGAGGGAACAGACGGCAATTATCCATCCGCTTAGCAATCTTGAGGATGATTTAGAGGGATTTCAGTCGAGGCCGGAACTGTGGAATGTGAGGAGAAATGAGTGCCTTGTGAGGTGACTTTGTGTTTGTCATTTAGCCCTGCCAGCCCTCCTGCTATGGATCTGAGGACCATCATGGAACTTGAGGAAAACATGCAGAGGAGTGGAACCATTCCGAGGGCAAATGTGAGGTTGGTAAAAACCCCAAATCTATAAAAGTCGAGTGTGATAGACCAGGCCATTATGAATTTACTTTGAGTTTAAAAAAAGCAGGAGAGAAGTTGTCAGATTTGTTTTTGAAGGGCTCTGTTTGCCTCAGTTTGTTATGGTGGTTTTCTCTGAGCGTACAAAGTGCATCCCTTCATTTTAACTGGAGTCTGTGCTTGGGCAGCTCCTGCAAAAGCAAGTCCTAGCTGTTTACATGTGACAGTGAGCTGCTAAATTAATACCTGGGATCAGTAGCCTGCTCTGCTGGACTTCCCTGTTTCCATCGAGAACAGATTTGATTCTTATCCCTAGCACTTTGGGATTCAGTTGTAGAGCAGAACTGTAATTGATCCTGTAGCCTGTTTCTTATGTTCCCTGTTTTCTCCAGCTTCCATGTGTGGATGTTGACAGTTCTTGCTGAGAAAGAAGCAACAGTTGTCCTGCTCAGAAAGGCATCCCAAAGATGGGGAAAGAAACGTACTTTTCCAGGAGGCAGTGGGTTAAACCTAGTGTTTCTTAGCTGGCAACACGGAAGAGAACTGGGGATAGCTCTTCATGGACTTTCTAGCATGGCCTTGTAAAGGAGAGCCGGAAGAGTAGTCCTGGAGCCTGGTGTAGGGCTGGGAAGCCAGGCTGGGCACGCTGGGAAGCCATGAACCAAAAAGCCAAGCCTGAAGAATCCAAATGACACGAAAAACAAATGATTACTGACAGAAAACAATGTCTGTGTGCTCTGGGCTACATTTCCTGTGCCTGAAGATGGCTTAGCTCAAGGAGCTAAGCTTCTGACAGTCACACAGTTAGGAAGTGGTCTTTGTCTGGTGATAATCTCTGTCTTTGGAGACTTGATTCCCACTCAGTATGTGCAGACTAGTTTTGTGACACCTAAACTCTGTTACACCTGATATTTATTGCTTCTCCTTTTGCTACCCAGCTGTCCAACTCCTCCTCCCCAACCCACACTTCTCTTTTGGCCCTCCAGACGAACTCTTTTAGTCTAGGAATGAAGGGTTTGTCAGTTCAGTTTGCAAGATGAAAGGTGAGTCATCTCCAAGGACGCTGTTCTTACATCTTCTTTGCAATATCAATTCACAGCAGGATGATGTCTCTCGGAATCAAGCTTTCTCAGAGGCAAAGGAAAATGCTTGCCCTGGCAGCGAGAGAGAGCGGATTACTCAGTGGCACCGTAGAACTTTCCACACCCATAACCATACCAGTGAAAGTTGCGAAACTAGGGAACGTATGGTATGTTAAAACCTCATTTCTTTGTCTTGGTGAAGGGTTTGACTTGAATAATCTTAGTGCCTCTAAGTTCTTAGGCTTTTCTTTTTAAGGAACTGAAAGAAGCACTGGGTTGTCTTCATCAAGAAGCCTGGCCTTGAACTGTTGTGTCCACCTTTGGCTGCAGTGCAGCAATTCAGAGGGGGCAGGAGGCTGTAGTGGTTGTTGTTTATCAGTTGAGATTATGCTGTAGTGAGTCAGAAGACTGCATCCCACCTGGTTCTCAGGAGACCGCATCCCATCTGGTTGTTGCCTGTGCGTGATGCAGCACTTGAGATGGTATCAAAGTAAAGGAAAAAGAAGGTTGAGCGTGAGCTCTGCTGTGGAGGAAGAGACTGCTGAAAACCACTGCGAATACAGTTTTATCTCTTGTCACACGTAAGGCAAAACGTTAGCCCTTCCTGAAAGAAAGAGCTAGCATGACTGAGGAGTACAGGAAGCTGGCTGAAATGATTCACAACAGAAGTTACAGCGCTGTCTGGGAAGCTGGAGGCAGTAACTGATGGCACTAAGAATTGTTAGATGGGTGCATAATTGTTTTGAAATGATCTTTAATGCCGATTGGCCCCAGTTTAAATACTCACATTAACAGCAGTAAATCAAACAGAATGATGGGTTGTCATCTGTCCCATGAGCTACTTCTACAGCAGAGGATGTGAGGAGGTGTTGGCCCCCTGCATGCTTTCTATGCCACATGTGCATTGAATGCAGGCCACACTGTACATGTACAGAGTTTGCATCTTTTAATGTGTTTGATTACTACAGCTTAAACCCCTAAGTGTGCTTTTAACTTAAGGTAAGTACTGTGCAGCTCTCTCCCTGATCAAGAAGCTCTAGTCCTGTATGGCAGCTTTCTTCTGGACTGGTACCCTGGAAGAACTGTGAGACAGTCTCATCTGTTTGATCCTCAGTGGGAGCAAACTTGCTCCATGCCCACCACACACCTTCTGTTTTGAGCGGCCCCTTCTTTTCAAGACAACTTAGCTGTTCTAAATGCTGTTGTAGTAGTTTGCTCATGGATTTCAGAGAAGAAACTGCTGTCAAAGGGGATAGCTCTACAACTGGAGTGCTCTCTGTCTTGTCTTTAGATTCTCTTTCATTTGATCCTTTGTACAAAGGGACCTCAAAAGATCATTTCAATCCAACCCCCTCTGTTTGGAGCAGGGTTTCTTACCTTTAAAAAGCATGTATGGGCTCTATTTTGAATATGTTTAGGTAAGTAACTAGAGGTCAAGGGAGGGGATCCTCCCCCTCTATTCTGCTCTCCTGAGACCCCNTGGTTTCCAGCTGGAAGAGGGGAGGTTGAGACTGGAAGTCAGGAGGAAGCTCTTCCCAGTGAGGGTGCTGAGACCCTGGACCAGGTTGCCCAGGAGGTTGTGGCTGTCCCCCAGCTCGCTGGCAGCGTTGAAGGCCGGATTGGCTGGGGCCTTGAGCACCCTGGTCTGGTGGGGGGTGTCCCTGCTGATGGCAGGGGGGTTGGAGCTGGATGATCTTTTCAGGTCCCTTGCAGCCTGAACCATGCTATGAAGCTATGAATTGTAAGTCTAACCCTCTCAGTTGGAGCAGAGTTTCTTGCTTTTAAAAAGCATCTATGGACTCTATTTTGAATAGATAAGTGACTCCAGAAAATAGATCATGGTCTTATGGTTGTGATTAAGCAGCTCTGGAGAGAAGCTGGGGCTCGTTTCTGTCACACAGACCATCTTAAGTGGGAAGGGTATGTTTCAGAAGGATGGAATCCAATCTGAATGCTTCTATGCTCCCCATGCATGAGTCTGTGTGATCTTCTGCAGCATTCCTCTGGCCCCTGACCTGGAAAATGCTGGCAGCTCAAGAGCTCAAGCAAAGAACCAGTGAGAGATACACGAGTATTTAAAATTACACCTAGCTGCTGGACATGGGATCAGCTTGCAGCTGCATTAGGCAAACCACCCATGATTTGACTGCCCTGCTAGGTGCTCGGGGTCCTTCTGTGTAAAACAGACTAGTTAATATCTGCTCTAGTAATGTATTTGAGGAAATCTGTTCTGTGGAGTCACAGTGGACTGCATTTGGCAGTGGATTGAGCTTTCCACGCATGCAGTACAGTCAAAGCCACAGACCTTGTGTTTCAATGAAATGAAATATTAATCTTGGATGTGCGGAGAGCGCTCCTGCCAGCAGGGTGTGGGACCTTCCGGCTCTATTTCTTTGTCTGCAAGACAGAGTCTGTCACACAAAACGTCCTACCTTCTCCACCGAAACAAGCCTTGTCCCAAGGAGAGCCATCAAGAAATCTGACGTTGGGTATTTTACAGAAAGACAGCTAGAATCCTGGAATCCTCATCCCTGAAAAGGAGTCCAGCCCTCATCCCAACAGCTCCCCAACCCCCAGACCATGGCCTCAAGTGCTCTAGCTACTCGGTTTTTAAACCCCTCCAGAGGTGGTGGAGTCACCCATCCCTAGGCAGCCTAGTCCAGTGCCCAGTGACTCTTTCAGCAGAGAGCTTCTTCCTGAGATCAGTTTAACCCTCCCCTGATGCAGCTTGAGGCCATTTCCCTTCATCTTACTGTTAAGAATCTGGGAGATGAGACCAGCAGCAGCCTCTCTACAGCCTCCTTTTAAGGAGTTTTAACAGTGATAAGGTCTCCTTCTCTCAGCCTCCTCTTCTCTAGGATGTTCTGCATTACTCTGGTGAACGGGCAGTACATTGCCTCTGACTTCATAGTGTTAATTCCAAACAGAACAGGATAGAGTTGTGTGTTTGGATATGTAGGCTGTCAGCATTCCAGCTGGTGCTGAAACATCAGTGGCTGTTTGGGAATTACAGCTTCACATATCAGCCCTATTCAGCTTCTCAAAAGATGTGCACATATGACTGACTCCATTGCAAAGGAATCACAGGATGATTGAGGCTGGCAAAGCCCTCTGAGCTCAGCCAGCCCAGCCCAGGGCCTGGCATCACCCCTGCAGCCAGAGCAGGGCACCAAGGGCCACAGCCAGGCTGCCCTTCAACACCTCCAGACACTAATGGGGACTCCCCCCCTGACCTGGGCAGTCCAGTCCAGGCTCTGAGCACCCTTTCCCTGAGGAAGGGCTTCCTGACAGCCAACCTCACCCTCCCCTTGCAGCTTCAGGCCCTGCCCTCTCATCCTGGTGCTGGTTGCCTGGTGAAAGAGCCTGACCCCCAGCTGACTACAACCTCCCTTTAGGGAATTGCAGAGAGGGAGAAGGTCCCCTTGAGTCTCCTCTTCTCCAGGCTAAACACCCCCAGCTCCCTCAGCCTCTCCTCACCAGCCTTTCCCTCCAGTCCCTCCCCAGCCTCGTTGATCATCTGGACCTGCTCCATGCTGACAGTGCACCCTAATCCCTCATCTGAGCCATTACCGAATGGATTGAACACTACTGTGAGCAAAGATGCAGCTCTTTTAAAACGAGGTGTCTGAAGATAACGTTGGGGCTTAAAGGGATGGATTAGTGAGGGACAGATAGAGGGATGGAGTTAGGATTTGTCTGGTTTTCTAATGAGACTTCCATACTCCTTGTTCTGTTGTCCTAGGTATTTTACTCTGACGTTTGACTCAGTGACTTGTTTTAGCTAACGGGGTCTGGCAAGCGTAGAGTGGGGTCCAAAAGCCAAGTGATACTGTCATTTCATTCATTGTAGCTTGACTGCCTGAATCCTAGACCAGCGTGGAGTCTTGGCAAGTGTGACATGAGCTGGTTTGTGTTCTGCTTTGTTGTCCTTAAAGGTCGTCTTTATTACAAACTGCTTTCCCAAAATCATTCCGAGACTTTGTAATGGAAGAGGACAGACATGGGAGTGGTTCACCTGGTACCAGTTCCAAACGAGCTGGATATAGAGGAACCGAAGATCCATCAGCCCCAAACACTGCAAGGTAGGAGAGCACTCTTTTCCACATGGATCAACCATTCTGCAGCAGCCACAGTAACCTCATATTTTTCTGAAACCAGTATGGAATTTTCTCACAGCTTTTCTGATTAACTTCTCTTCCCTCCCCCTACAAAACTGTGCCCTCCATAAGGAAAAGAAAGTTCTGCTGGGCCTCTCTTGGTTATACAGTTGTGTAGAAATTGGGGTTCCCTGGGCAGAAGTTGCCTGTGTCCTGTTAGAAGGTGAAGAGTGCAGGGAGTGTGGAAATACAGGAGCACTGTGTGTGGGATCACAGCATCACGGGATAATCCTGATGGAAAGGAGCTCCTAGGTCCCCCAGTCCAACCATCCCCACCCCAACACAACCCCTCAGTCCCTGAGAGACTGACAGACACAGCCTGACCCCCTCCCTGCTGCCACTCGAGCAGGGCGGGAAGCACCATGGCTACAGGGTTCTTCAACACCTCCAGGCAGGGGGACTCCAGCACCTCCCTGGGAAGGCCCTGCCAGTGCCCAACCACTCTGGCTGCAGAGAATCTCTGCCTCAGAGCCAGTCTGACCCTCCCCTGCCTCAACTGCAGAGCCGTGCCCCTGCTGCTGTCAGCAGGCACCAAGGAGCAGAGGCCAACAGCCACCCCTCCACAGCCTCCCTTCAGGGAGCTGGATAGGGCAGGGAGGTCCCCCTTCAGTCTCCTCCAAACTATCCCTGCCCAGCTCCCTCAGCCTCTCCTCAGGCAGTTGGTTCTCTGAACCCCTCCTGAGCTGGGTACCCATTGCAGCATCTTCATGTCCCTCCTGTCATGAGGGGCCCAGAGCTAAACACAGGACTCAAGACAAGGGCCAAGCCCAAGGGCACGATGGAGTAATTTGGGAAGTGTTGGTGGCTGGGGAGCATCCAGATGAAGCTGAAGTCACTGTATCCTCACATCTCCGCACGCCTCACAGCAGAGAGGTCTGCAGAAAGCCAGCTATGGTGAATTTTGTCTCTAGCAGAATAACAAGGCTTTTTGTTCTGTGAAAGATGGCAGGGGATGGTGATGAGGGAATTGGCTCCCAAGGCTGTTAGTAGCTTTGTCACGCTCGCTTTGTGATCTCGAGACAGTAATTTCCTTTCCTTTGCATTGCTCTCTGTAGTCGTGGTGGTCAGGCCAGTCCACAGTGGATTATTAGAGCCAAGGCCAGGCCTAATAACTTAGCTGTCAGGAAATTACAGCATTAAGCTTAGAGAGGACCTAGCTAACTAGGCTGTCTTCATCTGGAGAAGAGATCACTTGCAGAGCTATTTCAGGTTGCTTTGAATTGTCTGAAGATGCTGCTTTCTCTCTGTCAGGTATAAAGAGCCTAGATGACTGGCTCAGCCACCTGAAAGTCAGGAGTTTCCAGTCTGAGATCATTTTATCCTTGAACTCTGCAGTTCCTGACACAGAAGACTCTGATTTCACCTGAGGCTGTTCCTGTGAGGATTAATTATCCACACAGTTGCCCCTTTCTTTCTGAGGAGAGGAAATGAGATGTGTTTAGAACACAACTAATCATCATCTGTTGACGTCAGACTTCGTGGTGGCTGCTGGATCAGCTGTGCAGAAATTAATCTGGAAGTCAGATTTTAAGTCTGGATGAGGGTTTCTTGCTGGTCACGTAAACACTCTTCTGTGATTGACGCCTTCCAGTCTAGGCAACCCAGACATGTTTTCTGGAGCCATGGCGTGAGTGTGGAGGGCTGAACTGGGGTCAGTCTACAGACAGAGCTGCATGGCTCTGTGGTTGTTTTTCCAGGGACAACCCAGCCCTAGAATCTTAGAAAATTTTAGGTTGGAAGGGACCTTAAAAATCATCTGGTTCCAACCCTCTGCCCTGCACAGGGATGCCTCTCACTGAACCAGGTTGCCTGGAGCCCCATTCAGTCTGGCCTTGAACACTTCTAGGGCGGGAGCATCCACAGCCTCCCTGGGAAACCTGTTCCAGTGCCTCAGCACACTCACACTGAACCGTTTCTTCCCAAGATCTAATCTAAATCTGCCCTCTGCCAGCTTGAAACCCTCCCCCTTGTCCTGTCACTAGAGTCCCTCATAAAAGCTTCTCCAGTGTTCCATAGTCGTCTTCAGGTACTGGAGCCTGCTGTAAGGTCCTTGTCTTCTCCAGGCTGAACAACCCCAATCCCCTCAGCCTATGTTAATGGGAGGGGTGCTCCAGCCCTCTGATCTTCCTTGTGGCCTTCTCTGGTCTCACTGCAACAGTTCCATGTCCTCCTTGTATTGAGGATTCTAGAACAGAACACAGTACTCCCAACTGACTGCTCACGAGAGCAGAGTAGGGGGGAAGGTCACCTCCCTTGAGCTGATGGTGATCCTTCTTTTGATACAGCCCACGATATGGTTGGCCTTGGGAGTTAGCTGTGGAGCTGTGCCTGTCTAGCTCACCCTCCAAGCTGAGAACATAGGTCTGAAACGACTTCACGTAGCTGTAGCAGCCCGAGTTGTTCAGGAGCAGTGAAAAGTCAGTGGAAATAAGGCTTTGTGGTTTGGTAAAGTGGTAAATAGTACCTGAGCCAAACCTGAACAGTTCTGCAGGAGATCAGGCTCACGTTGCCTGATCTAACAGCAGTCATGAGATCAGTGAGGCACCCGATCTGAACTGCCTTCCTACGGACAAGTCCTCAAACACTGTGGAGCTGAGTACTGGGGCATCTTGGTGGCTGTGCAGGAGTCACGGAAGGTTCAGCCAGCTGAGCTGATCGGGTCACTTCAGTGCTGATGATACTTGGCTGCTTTGTTTCCACGCAGAACCATTTATGCCTTTGCATCAGTCTTTAATTTCCAAGGCTTCCAGGTTGCCAAGCTCTGTATTTTTGAGGTTTTTCTCCCTCATTTTTCTCTATGTGCTAGCTTCATGTTTCCCGTTTGATTCCATTTCTCCTCGTTACTCAGTGCCAGCTGAGGAATTAATCTAGCATGTTGAAATATCTGCGCTTGATTTAATATCTGGACTGAGTGTCTGGCTAGCAAGAAACACAGATGGACGTATGTACAAACAGCCTCGGAATACCAACCCTCTTCCTGCATTTCAATCCCACTTCAACAGAGCAGGATGACCCTGATATTGAAATGTAGCTTTTCATTGCTCACTAGAGTGTGCTGTGACACTGGAGCTGCTGATTTCCAGGCTGTGGAAGTGTCTGTTTCCTCGTTGTTTAGGTTTGTTTAGAAGTCTGGACTGCAACTTTGTTGTCTGGACTGAAACAGGTCTGTGAAGCTAAGGATCTGCTTGGGTTTGCGTTTGTTAAGGCAGTGCTGTGAGTTCTTGGGACTCTGTGTAGCTGTCAGCTGAGGACTGAGATGTGTAGGTGCTGAGACCAGTGCCTGAGGGACGGGTCCTGAGGACAGGACCTGCATTTCAGTCACAACAACTGCTGCAGGCTGGGGGATGAGGGGCTTGAAAGCTGCCCAGAAGAACAGGACCTGGGGGTGCTGGCAGACAGATGGCTTCATTGTCTCTTCTTTTAACACTTGCACTCTTGAGGCCAAATTCAGCATCCCATTCTAGTGCCTTCCTTCTGTAAAAAGCTCTGCACATTATTAACTGCCGGCTGTAAACTTGCACCTCACGCAGGAGAATGCTCTGCCAGTGACTTTGATTCTCATTTCCCTTCTGTTTCCAGATTTGCCCCAAGAAGTAGCTCAGGAATGGAAGACAGTGTCGTGGGTTCTCCACAGTCAGAGAGTCATAAGTAAGTGTGACAGCAGCTTGGGTTTTGTGTGCTGTGCTGATGGCCTGTTTGCTGGTGCTTCATCGTGTTGTCTGCTTCTTTTGCAGCCCTTGGTTGTCACCGTCACCGAGAACCTCTCCTGTCATGTTCTCAGCTATCGTAGAGGAAGAGCGCCAGCAAGAAGCTGCTCTCATTAGGAGCAGAGAAAAACCTTTGGCTTTGATTCAGGTAGAGTTGTTCAAGTTCCTGCAGCCGATCATTAACGCAAGGAGTTTCCAGGTTCTAGAGATGAGGTTTTGTCCACTAGGTGTATTGGTTACTCTTAGTGTAACTTACTCAGGGAGAACAGCCCTATAGTACCTTCAGATTGCTGTTTGAGGTGCTGAGTTGTGTCAGGAGCGTTGTTTGAGCTTTATTCAAGCAGGTCTCCTTCCACTCTTGGCCTTTGCTCATCACCATAGACCCTTCTTGCAGCTGAAGGAGGTGACCCTTAAAATCAGCCAGCTGCTCTAGACCCTTTCCCAGCTCTGTAGCCCATGTTTTTTTTGCCAGCAGCTCCCCAGACAGATCGTGGTGCTCTCTTCTGAAGTCCCCATCAGTTACCCTGTTACCTGTCCTGTTCCCATCTCTGGAGATCCTGAGCTCATGGTCACTGCAGCTGAAGCTGTCCTTGGCCTTCTCATCCCCGACCACCTTGGTAAATGGAAGATCTAGCAGAGTGCCTCCCGTTCCCTCAGCTCCTCCATCCCGTGTGTTAGGAGGTCTTTGGCATTGCAGACCTTGCATTGCTCATGCCCAGCCGGTACTAGGATGGCTCAGGTGTCCCCTAAGGAGCAGGGTCTAGAAATGTGAGGTTTCCTGAAGCAGTCTGAAGAAGGCTTCATCTCCTGCTGCCTGCTGTTAGCAGCTCTGTGGCAGCCGTGCATTCAGGACCAGTAAAGCCAGTTCATAACCGTTGGCTGGTGTCCGCGCAGGTGTGTGACCCTGACATCCACGCTCTCCTTCCCTTCCAGATCGAGGAGCGCGCTATTCAGGATTTACTAAACCACTACGAAGCTTTCGACAACCCCGAGGAGTTCGTGACAGTGGAAAGGGCTCCGCAGGGACCGATGGCAGCCCCGATGTGGAACAAGCACTGATCTGTGCTCTTCGCAGCCCGCGTTGCGTGCGCTCCTCTGAAGCTGTAATGCTTGTGATGAGTGAGAAGGGCCTGGGAGAACAGGAGTCGCTTAACTTGTAACGTCGGCACTAAAGCACCGCACATAGTCACTAGGTATTCGTTAGAGCGGAAGTAACGTGGTCACTGTGTCCTTTGCCCACAGTAAATATCCTCTGTGTGTTTTGAGATCATTTCTTTTAAGAAGTCTTATTATTAGTAAGGTTACATGAAGCTGTAGATCAGAATTACATTTACTAATCTTCAAGTGTGGTGGGGGGGTGGTGGTTAAATTCACTGGGAGTGCTGATCCTGTGATTTCAAGTGGAAACTAGCGTGCAGGGTTGAATTCCCTCTGGAGGGGTTGAATTCCCTCTGGAGGTGGTTGAATTCCCTCTGGAGGTGGTTGAATTCCCTCTGGAGGGGGTTGAATTCCCTCTGGAAGGGGTTGAATTCCCTCTGGAGGGGGTTGAATTCCCTCTTGGGGTGGGAGGGGGGATGTGCTCCTCACAGCTTCCTGGCAAACAGAGTATTGGGAAAAGCTGGCGCTGGAACTCGATGTCGGGTACAGTTTGAGAACAGTTTGCCTTCAGTTCTGTGTGTGAGTGCTGGTTCTGTGACGGCTGCGGCCGGTACTTCCTCCTGTCACGCTCCACGCTGAACCTCTGCGCTGCGCCTCAGTGCTCTGCCGTTGCCTGCTCTCGGGTTGGTCGTGCATGCCGTTTTCACTGTTGTGGGACTGAGCAGTGAGCTCTGTTGTGAAGTAAAGCACACGGTTGAATAGAACGTGGTGGCTCTTAGCTCGTCTCTAGCCTTACTCGGGTAGATCGGGGCAGTTCTAGGCTCGCCGTGCTTGAGGTACGATACGAGGCGTTCACGGGGTGTGTGTGTTGCGCTGCTGAAGCTATGGGGATGAACGCTTTGACTGTGGGGATTGCTAACGCCCGACCTTGCCAGATTTACCCTAGGTGGCTTTTTAGTATCGTGTGTTCAGAATTCTCTGTGCCTGACTGAAACGACTCAATGAATCTTCTCTCTCTATAAAAACACGTAGCCTTACCCGCAGTACTCCGTGTAGCTTGTCTGTTCCTGGAGAGGTGTTGGGAACTTGTGCTCTTTCACTAGTGGCGGTGAAAACTGGAACTGAGAGGACTAGAGAAAACGAAGGCAGAGGAACGATCGCTGTGTGACCTTGGAGAAAACCCAAACCCATGTAGATGCCTCATGATTTCAGGCCCAGCTCCACCACAGAATCCCCCAGCCATCTCACAACTTGATTGCCACGAGGCTACTGTGCTTGCACGTGCTGTCTGTTGAAAACCAACACTGCAGGTAGCTGTAGAGCACTGCACGGAGTGAGAACTGCAGGCGTTTTGAAGCTGCCCAGGCAGAGGAAGGCACAGCTTCTCATCGGCTTGGATGTTACCGGTGATGCGCTGACTCTAGTGATGGGAACACTCAATGCAGTGCTTCGCTCGCGGCTCCACGGGGCCGCTGGAACTGTCCTTGTGAGTGAGGAGTGAGCTTAAGTCTTGTGAGAGACAGCTGTCAAAGCAGGGGGCTGTTCCGGCTGTCACGTGTGGTTGGTTATTGTGAGGTGACCGCTCGGTGTTTTGAGAAGAGAGGAGAAGTGAAGTAGGGGTGACATCTCGGAGACAAAGCAGCCGTAAGCGTTTGGTTCTTCCTCCTTCGTTCCTCTAACTTCAGTCACTTTGTAAAACCGTGGGGATAAGTAAAACTTGCATGTTTTCACATTAAATTGAGACAAAACTGCATCGAGTGTTCTGCTGATGGTGCACGCTCTTCAGCCCTCGCTGTTACGGGCACTGTGTTTCTGCGGCTGGGGGAGCTGCCAGGTGGGTGGGGAGAAGGCTGCAGATGGGGTCTTCAACAGCATCCTCCTGGCAACGCTGGCAGCCCCGGGGGCACCCTGCACTGGGTTAAACACTGGCTGGGTGAGTGAGCACAGAGTGGCTGTGAATGGTGGCCAGTGAGCAGCGCCGACCNTGGCTGGATGATTGAGCACAGAGTGGCTGTGAATGGTGCCCAGTGAGCAGGGCTGTCCCCCACGGGTCACTACTGGGGCCAGTTGTATCCAGCATCTTTAGTGATGACCTGGAGGAGGGGATCGAGTCCAGATGACACAGAGTTGGGAGTGTCTGTCTGCTGGGAGGGGAGACGACGATGCTGCAGAGGGAGCTGGACAGACTGGGTCAATGTGCAGAGGCCAACGGGATGAGGTTGAAGAGGGCCAAGGGCAGGGTCCTGCACTTTTGGTGACAGGAACTCCCTGCACTGGGCACTGGGGAGGCCTCCCCTCGAGTCCTGGAGGCCGTTCCTAGGAATCCTCTGTGCTCGGGGGGTCTCTGATGGTCTCTCAGAGTTTCTCTTGGAGAGTGGTGTCCGACAGGAGCTCTGCCCAAACCGCTCCTGCACTGCAAGCAGCTGTGGCGCACGGCATGGCAGCACTATCAAGCACATCTCCAGCAGCGTGCAGATGCCCCTGGGGACTCCTGCTGCACGGCTGCTGGGCCACCAGCAGCCTCAGAGCCCTTGCCTGGATGGAGTTGGGAGCAGAGGCCAGCTAGAAGGAGGAGAATCTACTGGAGAGGAAGCTACCCCTCAGGTGAGCCGTGTTCTCCCAGCAGTGACTCTGCCTGTTGTCGTCTATCGAAGCCCTTGCAGACGTCTCTCTCTTTCTCTCCTGTAGACAGTGCACTCATGATCTCCACCCTCTTTTCCTCATCCTTTGAGGAGATAAAATGGATAAACTACAAGGAAGGCCTCAGAGGAGGATTACAAGGGGTTAATGCGAGTAGTAGAGCAGGAGGAACTGTTCGAGCTCTAGTCCACCCCACCCTGCAGTGCGCAGGGCATCCTCAGCCGGATCAGGTTGCCCAGAGCCCTCTGTCCAAGCTGCCCTTGAGTGTCCCAGGTTTACCGGGTGTTGCCTAAAGCACTGTTTAACTTCCTGTAACCTGAGTGACTGCAAAGCCCAGGGCCCTCTGTTCTGAGGTGGTTTCCACCTGAAACTGGCCCTCGGGGTGGCAGGTTGTGTGACTGAGCTGCTGGAACAGACAGCAGAGTTGGGCAATCAAGTGAGGGGAGTGTGAGGATCCCGGGTCAGTGTTCTCTCCGGGCTCTGGGGTCTGCCTTGGCTCGGTCATATCCCTCTGTTCAGAGCACATGATTGTGTCCCGATTTCATGGAGTCCCAGCACAGCTGGGGTTGGAAGGGACCTTCAAGATCCCCCTGCTCCAACCCCCCTGCACAGGCAGGGGCTCCTTCACCAGAGCAGGGTACTCAGGGCCCCAGCCAACCTGGCCTTCAGCACTGCCAGGGCTGGGGCAGCCACAGCTGCCTTGGGCACCCTGTTCCAGCCTCTCAGCTCCCTCACAGCAAAGAGCTGGTTCCTCATGGCCAACCTCAGTCTCCCCTCTTCAAGGCTGGAACCCTCTCCCCTTGTCCTCTCGCTCCCACCTGTGTTAAGAGCCCTCCCTCAGCTCTCTTGTCGCCCCCACCTTCAGCTCCTGGGAAGCTGCTGGAAGGACCCCAGGTCCCTTCCCCCTGCACTGCTCCCCAGCAGGTCAGTCCCCACCCTACCCTGCTCCCTGGGGTGGTTGTTGCCCAGATCCTCATGCTAAAACAATTTTCACAAAACAAAGAAGAAAGAGGGGGAAATGACCCCCCCGTAGTTTGTGTTGCTGTCCGAACTCCACGATTCCTCTGGGTTCGATGATCCTTGTCTCCTCAGCCCACTGAAGGGCAAGATGACTCTTCCTTCTTCACATAGTCACTTCATCTCCCCGTGGCTCTGCAGCACTGTCACGTCTGTTGGTCAGGCAGTGAACCCAGACTGTGAGGAAACAGCCATCCGTCCTGCAGGTTCAACTGTTTGAGGTGGGAGGGTGCCAGGTGCCCTCTGCTTCAGCCCGGTAGCTCTCTGTGCTGCGTGAGCCTGGCTAGAATCCCCGTACGATAGGTGAGGAGGTCATGGGAACTGTGTGGGGAACAGCTGCTCAGCTCTCTGCGGTCACTGAGATTCACAGAGTCAGAATGATTGAGGCTGGCAGAGCCTCTGAGCTCCTCCAGCCCAGCCCAGCACCCAGCATCACCCCAGCAGCCAGAGCAGGGCTCTCAGGGCCACAGCCAGGCTGTCCTTCAACACCTCCAGACACAGGGACTCCCCCACTGCCCTGGGCAGTCCAGTCCAGGCTCTGAGCACCCTTTCCCTGAGGAAGGGCTTCCTGACAGCCAACCTAACCCTCCCCTGGCAGCTTCAGGCCCTGCCCTCTCCTCCTGGTCCTCCTGGCACTGGGTGCCTGGGAGAAGAGCCTGACCCCCACCTGACTGCAGCCTCCCTTCAGGGAGTTGGAGAGAGGGAGAAGGTCCCCCTGAGTCTCCTCTTCTCCAGGCTGAACCCCCTCAGCTCCCTCAGCCTCTCCCTCCAGTCCCTTCCCCAGCCTCACTGCTCCTCTGCACCCACTCCATCCCCTCAATCCCTTCCTTGAAATGAGGGGCCCACGAGTGCCCCCGGGACTCAGAGACAGTCATATCTGTGTGGTTATTCTCGGGGGGACGAGGGCATCGGGTGCCGGCCGTGGCGACGTCGCTCTCTGCTCCTTTCTGTCAGGACTGGAACAAACAGGAGCAGTTTGGTGTTTTCATCCTGGTGCTCCTCACAGCAGCTGGAGCAGAGGCACTGGGGAGCACAGCAGAGCACAGCCACGTCCCACTTGGAAGGATGATTGTAGAGTAGAAGCTGATGGAGACTTCTTTAATGAGAGCTAATTAATCAGCGTCATTCTGGGAGAGACAAGGACTTTATGAATAGCAAATCGAGGCTTCATTAATCGAGCTCTTTCATTCATCAGCCCAGGGTTGGAGGGACAATGAGGCCAGGAGCTGGGTCCTGCGTCTCAGTCACAACAACCCCAAGCACTCATCTCTCGGGGAGCTCTTCTCTGTTCTCACAGGGCTGTGATCATCACTAGCCCAGTGCCGTGGAGAGTCAAAGGCAGTTGATAGCCAACTGGGTGCCCTCTGTATCTGAGAGACTCAAAGCCCTCTGAGCTCCTCCAGCCCAGCCCAGGACCTGACATCACCCCAGCAGCCAGAGCAGAGGACCAAGGGCCACAGCCAGTCTTTTCTCAAACCCAGGTTTGTAGCAGTTAGTGCTTCCAGCAGCTTCATTAAGGATCTGCACAATCTAATTAAGAGAAGGCTGGAGACAACATAAATCAATGGGGAGACTCTGCCAGCCCAGGGACATGGAAGTCACTGAACCACAGAGTGATCGAGGCTGGAAAAGCCCTCTGAGCCCAGCCCAGGACCTGGCATCACCCCAGCAGCCAGAGCAGGGCACTCAGGACCACAGCCAGGCTGTCCTTCAACACCTCCAGACACGGGGACTCCCCCACTGCCCTGGGCAGTCCAGTCCAGGCTCTGAGCACCCTTTCCCTGAGGAAGGGCTTCCTGACAGCCAACCTGACCCTCCCCTGGCAGCTTCAGGCTCTGCTCTCTCATCCTGGCACTGGGTGCCTGGGAGAAGAGCCTGACCCCCACCTGACTGCACCCTCCCTTCAGGGAGTTGTAGAGAGGGAGAAGGCCCCCCTGAGTCTCCTCTCCTCCAGGCTGAACCCCCCCAGCTCCCTCTCTTGCAGGCTAGACCTCCCCTTCTCCTTCATGTACCCACCTCGACACTACTTGACCTTACTCATCGACCCCCATCCTCCTAACACAGCCGCACTCCCACCCTCTGCCACCCGAACGGAGTAGAGCTGTTTGTATGAAGTCACTGCTGAGGAGAGGAGAGAAGAGCAGAGGAGAGGAGAGGAGAGGAGCTCCTGCATGGAGGGCTCTCATTAGCGCAATGAGCGCTTAGCATTGCTCTGGGCTCCTTATTAGAGCTTGATAGCGGGGACTCATGCGGCTCAGCGCTCCGCCTTGGCTCTCATTAACAGCCCCGACGCTTTTTTTGCAGGGCTAATGATTTAGAGTAATTGATAGCCACCCCAGAGAGCTATCAACGCGCAGCGGATCCGTGCGTGAGAGGAGAACGATTAAAGATCTAATAGAGAGAGAAGCCGAGATCTCCGGGGTCGGGGCGGAGTGACAAGACCTGACTTTGAATCTGAGGACCCGAGTTTTCTGTAAGCCTGCTCGGAGATGGTTTTAATTGGTTTCTATATTTAGCAAGGGGTTTTAATGAGTCTGTGTGCTTGGAGTGCCGCTCAGAGCAGCCAGAGCTCGGGGGGCTGGAGCAGCTCTCCTCTGGGGACAGGCTGAGAGAGCTGGGGCTGTTCAGGCTGGAGAAGAGGAGACTCTGGGGAGATCTCAGAGCAGCCTTCCAGTCCCTGAAGGGGGCTCCAGGAGAGCTGGGGAGGGGCTGTTCCCAAGGGCTGGGAGTGGTAGGAGCAGGGGGAATGGTTTCCAGCTGGAAGAGGGGAGGATGAGACTGGAAGTCAGGGGGAAGCTCTTCCCAATGAGGGTGCTGAGACCCTGGACCAGGTTGCCCAGGGAGGTTGTGGCTGCTGCCCAGCTCCCTGGCAGCGTTGAAGACCAGAGTGGCTGGGGCCTTGAGCACCCTGGTCTGGTGGGGGGTGTCCCTGCTGATGGCAGGGGGGTTGAAACTGGGTGATCTTTGAGGTCCTTTCCAAGCTGAACCACTCTAGGAATCCATGACACCATCCTAACATCCAACCTAACCCTCCCCTGGCAGCTTCAGGCCCTGCCCAGGGGGGTTGTGGAGTCTCCTTCTCTGCAGACGTTCCAGCCCCGCCTGGCTGTGTTCCTGTGCCACTGGGTCTGGGGGATCCTGCTGTGGCAGGGGGGTTGGACTGGATGCTCTTTTGAGGTCCCTTCCCATCCCTAAGGATTCTCCATGTCTGTTTAGCCTGACCATGAACTTGACCTCTGTAATTTAAACCCCTCACAGCTGCTGGTGGTCTGAGTTACCTCTGCCCTTCCTCTGTTTTCTTCCTGCTGTGTTTTTTCCCTCCCCCAGTTCTGATGCCTTTACTTCTACGGTTCCTTCTCTTCCCATCACCACACAAAGCCTTCTCAGGAACCAACTGCAGCGCCAAAGCATCCTGCAGGTTTCCGAACTCTTCTCCTTGCTGCTCGCATCTCACCTCATGCGAGGCTGGAGAGGGGTGTGGAGACCTTCCTCTCTGAGTGATGCAGTGTTGTTATCGAGGCAGGGGCTACAGCAGTTCCCTGGAGAGCAGGGAGACTGACGGCAGGCGCTCTGGAAAGCAACATCAGCCTCTGTGGAGCAAATGAAATGTGCACTCTGCTCCGGAGCTGTCAGGGCACGGGGCAGCAGCTGGAAGCCGTAGCACGTTGTGACTCTCTTCGCGTGTATTGGTGGAGGGGTTGTAGCTGCTTAGCTTCCTGCCGAGAGCGCATGGAACAGTTGGACTGTCTGGGGGAGGAGGGTGGCTTCTGAGCTTTCATTGCCCCATGGGGTGACAGCATTTGAGGAGGCTCAGGGTGACCTGATCACTGTCTCTAACTCCCTAAAAGGGGGTGGGAGTCAGGCTGGGGTCGGTCTGGTCTCCTTGGGCACTGGAGACAGGACAGGGGGTCACAGTCTTCAGCTCCATCAGGGGAGGTTTAGACTGGACATCAGGAGAAGGTTTTTCCCTGACAGAGTGATCCGGTTTGGAACGGGCTGCCCACGGAGGGGGTCGGGTCACCGTCCCTGGAGGTGTTCAGGGTCAGGCTGGATGCAGTGCTGAGTGGCAGGAGCTGGATGGCAGCTGTTAGGGTGACTGGGTTGGGTTTAGGCTGGACTGGAGGATCTTTAAGTCTCTTCCAGCCTCCTCATCACCGTGAGGCTGCAATCTGAGATCACTGAGAAACCACTGCGTTGCCCCTACACCGAAGCACAAGCTGGTGAGTGGTGCGACTCTGTCTCGACGTGTCGCTCTTCAGCGCAGTCTCAAACAGGGATCCGGACCTTTTCCCCGGTCTAAGCAGCAGCTTTGTTGTCCTCTCTTAGGAAGTCCACGTTGGCGCAGGAAGCCGGATTTGGCCTCGGGGTGGTTAGAAAAACACGGTGTTACTGCCTTCCGCGTGATGGCCCTTGGCGAAGGCGATGCTTTTGTAGGATGGGTAAACACCGCCTGGCGGAGCTTCAGGGGCTCTTGGGGGAGAGCTCGCTCTCTCCTCATTAACTTATGAAAACACAAAACCAGTTGCTCGTGTGGGGATGTTGAGTTGTCCTGAGTGCAGACGCTGGCTGAGCCTCGTAACTGCTGCTCTCTCCTGGTTTATCCGGATGCGTCACCGCGCTCGGGCGACCGAGGCGCCGAGACAGAGTGGTTGTTCATTTCCAACTGCATCAAGAGTAACGAGGGAGTAAATCTAGAGAGAAGGAACAAATTGAGCTAAGTTGTTGTTGCCCAAATCTGCCAAAGGCTGTTGTGTGCTCCTTGAGATCCCGGTTCCCACTGGGAATAAAGGGAAGCAGTGAGAACACCTCACTCTGTAGGGGGACAGCGGTTTCACAGGGGCTATGGCTGCGTAGCTCCGATGCTTCTGTCACTGACACTGTTTGCTGTTGCTTACTCGTGGTACTGCTGTGTAAGGAGAGTGGCTGTGCATGGTGCTGCCCCATCCGGTTGGTGTCCGGTGAGCAGGGCTGTCCCCCAGGGTCAGTGCTGGGCTCAGTTCTAGTCAGCATCTTTAGTGATGACCTAAAGGAGGGGATCTATTCTCTCCTTAGTCAATTCACTGATGACACTAAGCTGGGGGGCAGTGTGGATCTGCTGGAGGGTAGGAAGATGCTGCAGAGAGAGCTGGACAGGCTGGGTCAATGGGCAGAGGCCAACGAGATGAGGGTGAACAGGGCCAGAGGCAGGATCCTACCCCTTGGCCACAATAACCCCCTGCAGCTACAGACTGAGGGCTGAGTGGTGGCAGAGCAGCCTGGCAGAGAGGGACCTGGCACTGGGTGATGCACAGGACCAGGCCAGGCAGGTTTGAAACATCTCCAGAGAAGGAGACCCCACAACCCCCCTTTCATTTATGATCTGAGTGAGCTACCAGACCTTCTGAGAGCAGATCATGTGTAGAGATGATTGAAGAAGACAGCGTTGCCCACGCCTGGCTGCTTGGCACTGCCTCCCTCTGTTGCTTAGTCCCAGCCTGCGGTGATGCCTCCACGACGGAGCGCTGCAGGTGGTGATAGAGCAGGACCAGCACTCTGTCAGCACCCGATGTAACTGGGGGACACTTAAACAACTACAGATCCTTCTCCAAAGCTGCAGCTCTTCTTCTGAGGTGGCAGCTGTAATCTGCTGCCCTCCTACACCTCTAGCAGCGAGTTCCCAAGTGCTGCTGTGGTTTTTGCTGGCTCCCACCCAAGCACGACCGTTGCGGTGGGAACTGAGTCAGGTTCTCTCGTGGACTCTGAAACTCATCATCGAGCCGTGTCACAGCTCGAGCACAGCATCCCTCCCTCCCTCAGAGCAGCCTTCTGGGGGGCTCGCAGGGGTCAGGGCCCTGTTTGAATGCCGGCACTCGGGACTCTACGCGTCTGGAGCTTGAGATCCCTTGCTCGCTTGCCATCATCTCCCCAGGAATCGATGCGGAGGAAGGGATGAGGCTCTTGGTGCTGTGTGCTGGAAATGCTGTCTCTCTCAGCTGTGCTAACATCTGTCAGCATCTCAGAGCATCTGGTGGACACAGCTGGAGGCAAAGACAAAGCACAACCCTCTCGCAGGCACTGAGCGGAGGGGTCAGCAGCAGAGCTCTGCTTTTCCAGCCAGTTAATGAAAGACCATGCAGGGCTGTGACCCCCTCCCTTAATTTCAACCCCGTGGCTGTAGAATCAGGCAGCCTGGGCTTCCCCAGAGCAGCGTTTTCCTCTCTGCCAGCACTGTGTTAAATAAAAGACCACAACACAACAGGTCTTTACTGAGGGAGAGGAGAAAGCTGGGGAGTACAGTGCCGTTTGGGAAGCCTGGGTAACCTGGGCACTGGCTCTACCCCCTTGGTTCGTGTGCTGAGAGCCTGCAGTGGGCTGCCCAGGGAGGTGGCTGGGGTCCCATCCCTGGAGGGGTTTAAGGCCAGGCTGGATGAGGCTCTGGCCAGCCTGCTCTAGGGTGGGGGGTCCCTGCCCATGGTTGGAAATGGATGATCCTGTGGTCCCTTCCAGCCCTGACTGATCTCTACCGTCTTCCCAGGGAGGGTAATGCAGCACTGGAGGGGGCTGCCCACGGGTTTGTGGAGTCTCCTTCTCTGGAGACGTTTGAAACCCTCCTGGACCTGGTCTGGGTGACCCTGCTGTGCCAGGGGGGTTGGAGTGGATGCTCTTTCCAGGTCCCTTCCCATCCCTGATGACTCTGTGACCCTGTGCAGGCTCTGCAGTAGTTGGTTGTTACTCTTCCTGTCCCAATGAGCCCAGCTGGGGTCTGTGTGCTGCCTCAGAGAATGGGTAAGGAGGGGTAAGACTCCCTGCAGCCTCTCAGCTCACTCTGGACTGGAGGAGCCATTGCTCTCCTTTGGGATTCAAAGACCCCCCTGGGCTACTGTGGAACTGGAGTTGAGCAGGAAGCCTCACAGGCTCCTCTCTAAGCAGCAGAGTGCCTGGGGGCTGCTCCGGGGCTGTGCTGGCAGTGCTGTTAGTGGGCTTCATCTCTGCCTGCAGCCGCAGCCTCTGTTACTGAACGCTCCAAGCAGCCATCTCTTACCCTAAGGCAGTGAGTGCAGCAGCCTGTGACCCTAACAGAGCAGAAGCTGGGGGTCAGAGATGAATCACCACCCTCTGTAGTAAATGAGACATCAGTGTGAGCTGCTGCTTTTGACGAGCTGGAGGGTGAGGGTTCTTTTCCATCAGCTGCCCTTCACCTAACAGCTCCAGGATGCTCTCTGCAGCAGTGTCTGATGGATGAGAACTGGACTGGAGGAGGGGGGTGCTGATGGCAAACCCTCTTCCAAGGGCTTTGATTCAGTTGCCCCATCAGGAAGGGCTGGCCTGGGCAGTGCCCAGCTTCTTGGAGAGCTGCTGAAGGTACTGGGCAAGCATTTCCTTGCGATGGCAACTGAAGGTGCTGCAATGATCACGACAGCACCCACAGCTCCCAGCCCTACAGCAGGCACCCGGGGGAGGGTCTGTGAGATGGAGGGACCGGGGATGTTGTCACGGGCAAGGATTTCTAATCAGGTGGGACCACTGTTATTGCTTGAGTGGCCATGGAGTCGTTAGGGATCTCCTTACGTGTAGTAGGAGCAGGTGAAATCCAAAGGATGCAGCTGTGGCTGTCAGAAGGGTCCCAGTGCAAGGTGAGTGCTGGGGTGGGGGCTTGGTGCAATGGGAAAATCCATGGGGATTTGTTTGAGCTTCATCTGAGCAGCCTTTGCACTGCATCACAGGATTGTTGAGGCTGGCAGAGCCCTCTGAGCTCCTCCAGCCCAGCCCAGCACCTGACAGCACCCCAGCAGCCAGAGCAGGGCACTCTCTCGGAGCTGAAAAGCCCCAGGTCTCAGCCTCTCCTCATAAGGTAGGTGCCCCCCCTTCCTTATTCATCCTCACGGCCCTCCGTTGGACTCTTTCAACCAGAGAGAATGAGTCAGGGTCCAAGTCACCAAGTTCTGATCCAGACTGGAGTCTCCTGCTCTGCAGTGCCAAGGCAGAACGGTCTGGGGTGCCTGCGAAGCGAATGACCTTGCAGCCCGTCTCTCCTTTGCTCTGCTGGGCTGTAACCAGCAACTCTCGTCCTCTGGTCAGTGCTTCAGAGCCTGCTGACAAGAAGCAGCTTGCACGGGGAGAGGAGATCACTGGGTGCAACTGGCCCACAGCTCTGATAAGTCTGATGGCCTGGAGCCAGCTGTCAGAGATCACACAGTCACTGGGAGTTCCAGCTGACACCCGGTGCCCCCTGTCCTGGCATTGGGTGCCCCTGAGCAGAGCCTGGCTCCTTCCTCCTGACCCCCACCCTTTCCATCTTGATCACCAGTCATGGGGTCCCCCCTCAGGCTCCTTTGTTCCCAGCTCCCTCAGCTTCTCCTCAGCAGGGAGCTGCTCCCCTCCCTCCATCATCACCTGCGCTGGACTCCTTTCACCCTGCCCGTGAACGCTCACTTTGTGGTGCTGCAGGGCACAGCACATCGTCTGTTACCTGCCTTCCAGACACTTTCTAACCCCTGAGACCCTCCTGGCGGGCAGGGCCTGTGAAGCACAGCCTTGTTTTGTGGCAGTGGCAGGCTCTGCCTACCCCAGCAATGACACCGTGCCAGGGGCAGGCACTGCCTGCTCTGTCTCCACAAATGGTCTGAGCAGTGGGTTCAGCCCGGGCCCTCAGCCCAGGACTCTTCCCAACAGTTCCTGGGCATGTTTCGAGAACGAGCACGGGCCGGGCACCGTGCCCAGCGTGTCGTTTGGATGTGGGCATCCTTTTTTGGATGATAATAGACTTCACTCCTGCCAGATGGCTTCAGAGCCAGAGGGAATAAAAAGCCTTGGTGCCTGTGCCGTGCACTCTGGGTGCCTATGCCATGCACTCTGGATGCCTGCACTGTGTACTCTAGGTGCCTATGCCCTCTGGATGCCTACACCATGCACTCTGGGTGCCCATGCTGTGCCCTCTGGATGCCTATGCCATGCACTCTAGGTGCCAATGCCCTCTGGATGCCTACGCCATGCACTCTAGGTGCCCATGCCCTCTGGATGCCTACACCATGCACTCTGGGTGCCCATGCCCTCTGGATGCCTATGCCATGCCCTCTGGGTGCCCATGCCATGCACTTTAGGTGCCCATGCTGTGCACTCTGGGTGCCCATGCCCTCTGGGTGCCTATGCCTTCTGGATGCCTACGCTGTGTACTCTAGGTGCCTATGCCCTCTGGATGCCTACACCATGCCCTCTGGGTGCCCAGGCCGTGCCCTCTGGGTGCCCATGCCCTCTGGGTGCCCATGCCATGCCCTCTGGGTGCCCATGCCATGCCCTCTGGGTGCTCATGCCGTGCCCCAGCGCAGCTCTCCTGCTGTAAAGCGATATCGCCTGCGTACGTGAGCGGCTCCGTGTGAGCGAGCTGTAACCTGAAGGACTAGATTTTACAGAGGGCAACCCCAGGCTCAGGACTCTGTGGCATCCAGGAAGACCAGGAGAACCTTAGGCAATGCCTTACTGCTTCAGAAATCACAGGCACCACTGGAACCCTCGAACAATGAGACCCAGGCACTGGCTCCAGTGGGCTCTAAGAAGCAGCTTCAGTCTCTCCTGGGCCCCCTCTGCTCTGGAGACATCTCCACAGGGCCTGGAATAGCTGCGGGGCTGAGAGACAACCCAGCAGCAGACTGTTTTTAGCACACAAATTAGAAGGTGTACGTGGTGTGCTTTAGGATGTGGTGGGAGATCAAACACGCAGCATCCCCGGGGATGCTGGTCAGAGGCTGTGTGGAGGGGAGAGAGCCAGAACAAAGGCGCTCTTGTCCGCGATGGCTGGGAGCAGCTCCTCGTCCGGGTGGGCACTGCCTTGCCGAGTGCTTGCTGGAGGGGTTCAGGGTGGAGGTGAGGAGTGACTTCACGAGGAGGCTGGTTAGGGGTCCAGTGTGTGGTTCCCTCTTCTGCTGGGGGATGCAGAGGTGCCTCGAGCTGCTGGGTCCGTGGGGACCGAATGGTGATCCCGTCAGAAACGTCGGCAGGTTCTAGGTTTCCATTCAGCGAGAGCTGGAGAGGCTGGAGAGCTGGGCAGAGAGAGGTGGAGTGAGGGACAGCAAGGGGCAGGGGAGAGGATGGCAGCTGGGCAAGAACAGCCCCAGGGACCTGGAGAGGGTGGGCACTGACCTGTTGGAGAGCAGGGGAGGAGAGAGGGACCTGGGGGTCCTAGTGGCCAGCAGGGTGACTCTGAGCCAGCACTGGTGGCCAAGAGGGCATCTGGAGTGCTGTGTCCAGTGCTGGGCCCCTCAGTTCCAGAAGGACATCCTAGTGATTCTAGGATTCTAAGATTCCCTTCCCCACGTGGCCAGCTCTCACAGAAGGAGGAGAGATCTCTGCTCTGGATTCCTCTGTCGTGTTCTGTGGTTCCCACTTAGCAAGGCTCAAGTAATAAACTCTGACTACTAAATGCTGAAGAGGCTAAGCCCACGGACAACACACGGGGGGCCAGGCTGAGCACAGAGAGCCTTCCTCTGAGAGAAGCTGGTTGCAGCTAGAAGCTGCTGAAATGCTTTGTGGTGCTGTGAATTGTTTGAATGTCAAGGTCACTGGAAACCAGCAGATCTCGTGCTTCCATGCCCTTTGTTCTCAGTATTTGCTGGCTCCATCCTGCTGCAGCTCAGAGCTGATTTATGAGGGAGGCATCATCTCCACTACTGGGGGAAAGACAGGTGGCTGCAGACAGTAACTTCCTCAGCCATATGGTTTATATCCACGGCTGCAGAGCGGAGAGATGACAGGGCCAAACAACGTCTGGGGTGGACTGGGCCAGAGAGAAGAGCACCGTTAATAGTTGGGTTAGAGGGAGACACACTGAGAGAGTCATAGAGCCATGAGGGATGGGAAGGGGCCTGCAAAGGTCATCCAGTCCAGTCCCCCTGCCACAGCAGGGTCACCCAGACCCAGTGGCACAGGAACACAGCCAGGCGGGGCTGGAACGTCTGCAGAGAAGGAGACTCCACAGCCCCCCTGGGCAGCCCCTTCCAGTGCTCCGGGACCCTCCCTGGGAAGAAGGTCCTGCTGAGATTGAGAGGGAACCTCCTCTGTTCCAGCAGGCACCCAGTGCCCCTTGTCCTGTCCCCAGATGCCCTTGAGCAGAGCCTGGCTCCATCCTCCTGACACCCACCCCTCACAGATTGAGAGACAGCAATGAGGTCCCCCCTCAGCCTCCTCTTCTCCCAGCTCCAGAGCCCCAGCTCCCTCAGCCTTTCCTCAGCAGGGAGCTGCTCTCCTTCCTTCATCCTCTTCGTTGCTCTACGCTGGACACCCTCCAGCAGCTCTGTGTCCTTCTGGAACTGAGGGGCCCAGCACTGGACACAGCCCTCCAGATGCAGTCTCACCAGTGCAGAGCAGAGGGGGAGAAGACCCTCTCTCGATCTGCTAACCACCCCCTTCTGATCCCCCCAGGATGCTGTTGGCCCTCTTGGCCACCAGAGCACACTGCTGGCTCAGAGTCACCCTGCTGGCCACTAGGACCCCCAGGTCCCTTTCTCCTCCCCTGCTCTCCAACAGGTCAGTCTGACTTCACAGAGAGCAAAGCCAGGGGCTCAAAGAGCAGAGGATCCTTTTCGATGCCTCAGATCAACCTTGTGTACAGAGCTGGTTTGTCAGCTCAGAGGCGGCTGCGCTGACCTGGAGACCCTACCCTGCTCTCCTCAGCCGAATGTCTCCACCTGAAGGAGGTCACACAGCTATTTAGCAGGGGAAGGACTGTCCACCTCTTCCACATCCCCCAACCCTCCATCGCTTCTGCTGCGGCAGCGCTAGCAGCGCCCTGGAAATGCTCCGTGCAGCCCGGTGAGCTGAGCAGGGGTGGCACAGCCCATGTACCCCCCCAGCCAGCCCAAGGTGCCAAACACAGGCATCTCCAGAGCCAGGGGACGAAGGAAGGGGCTCTGTGCCCTGAATGTGTCAGGACTTCTGTCTCCCCGTCAGCTGCAGCAGGGGAACAGCTGCTGCCTGCTCCGGTAGAGAGTTTATTCCTCACAGCAGGACAGGGCTGGTACAGCGGGTACCTCTGCGTGGCAGCCAGAGCTGTGTGGGCTGGGGTGGTCTGAGACAAACCCCGGGCTGAGGAGTTGCAGCGAGCTCTGCTCTAAGGAACCCGAGGCACCAGCCTTCCCACTGAGCAGACGGAGCGTGCGGACACCGGGCACGTGTGGTCAGCAGAGATAGCTGCCCCGGGCAGGCAGCCGGCCTGCAGTCACCCATTTCCCAAGACCACGAAGGGGTAGTTTCAAGTGCACAGCCTGCACGGTGCTCCGGGCGTGCGGGAGACACAGACCTCTCTGTGAGTGCTCTGAGCGACTCGGGGAGTGATGCTGGCATCGTGTTGTCGGGACTCACAGAGCACCTGTATCACAGTCTCACAGGGATGGTGAGGATGGGAAAGACCTTAGAGATCCTCCAGCCCAACCTAAACCCAACCCAGTCACCCTAACAGCTGCCATCCAGCTCCTGCCACTCAGCACTGCATCCAGCCTGACCCTGAACACC
>VZRI01002843.1:47708-59470 GCA_013397515.1 Upupa epops
GGCAGCAGGGAGGGGGTCAGGCTGTGTCTGTCAGTCTCCCAGGGACTGAGGGGTTGTGCTGGGGTGGGGATGGTTGGACTGGGGGAGCTGGGAGCTCCTTTGCCATTGGGATCATTCGGTGACTGTCAGACCTGACCGCATGCCTCCCTGCTGCAATCATTTCTCAGAAGCCAAGCCTGTGAAGAGTTATTTGGTGAGCGTCTTCCAGACTTGTAAACATCATCTTCTGCAGTTAAAAGCCTTCACGCAGTCGTGCGATGCCATCTGCGATGACTGCAGTGCCACAGCCTTTGCCAGATCACAGAGTAAACATTGCAAAATCAAGTCCTCCTCACAGAACAGCATCCCCAGGCCAGTTTGTGTTGGACAGGACTTGTGGAGCCATCTAGTCCGACCCTTCTGCAGGGAGCAGGGATGTATTGGGTCTGGCTGCTCTGAGCTGACAGGACCTTCCCAGGGAGGTGGTGGAGTCCCCCTGGAGGTGTTGAAGAACCCTGTAGCCATGGTGCTTCCTGCCCTGCTCGAGTGGCAGCAGGGAGGGGGTCAGGCTGTGTCTGTCAGGGACTGAGGGGTTTGTTTGGGGTGGGGATGGTTGGACTGGGGGATCTGGAAGCTCCTTTCCAGTCAGGATGATTCTGTGACTGTGATTTGACCTGAGTCTATCCCTTTGGATGGGTAAGATGTACGCTTGATGCTACATCTGTATGTGATGCAGCTGTCTTCCTTTAGATGGGAGAGACCAGAGCAAGCTCGATGCTACCTAACGCAGAACCTCAGTTTCCCTGCAACCTGAAACTGAATGTCTGTAGTGGAAACTTGATCGAGCGTGGGGTTCTTTACTGTACAGCACATGGCAAACCTTGGAGACCTGTGGGTCAGTGAGTCAGCAGGCTGAGATCAGAGCTTTACAGTGATGAGCTGGTGTTACGTGGGCTGCGTGAAGCTGGGGTTAGGAGAGCCAATGATGAACCATACAGCTACAGCGAGATGGAACTGATGGGGTGATGGGGGAAGGTTTTCTTCTGTCTGCAGTCATCCTGAGAGCTTTGGTGTCTTTCTTCCTTCCTCTTTTCTAGGAACCCATTTGGCTCTCTAAGTCTGTGTCTTAGCTTGCACATCTGCACAGCTCAAGCTGCGTTTCTTCATCTCTTCATCGGTGAGGATGTGGTGGGAGCCAGCTCATAGATTCACAGAGTGGGTCAGGTTGGAAGGGACCTTCAAGATCATCCAGGTCCAACCCCCCTGCCAGGAGCAGGGACACCCCCCACCAGACCAGGGTGCTCAAGGCCCCAGCCAGTCTGGCCTTGGACACTGCCAGGGAGCTGGGGGGCAGCCACAACCTCCCTGGGCAACCTGGTCCAGGGTCTCAGCACCCTCATTGGGAAGAGCTTCCTCCTGACTTCCATTCTCAGCCTCCCCTCTTCCAGCTGGAAACCATTCCCCCTGCTCCTACCACTCCCAGCCCTTGGGAACAGCCCCTCCCCAGCTCTCCTGGAGCCCCCTTCAGGGACTGGAAGGCTGCTCTGAGATCTCCCTGCAGTCTCCTCTTGTCCAGGCTGAACAGCCCCAGCTCTTTCAGCTGCTCCAGCCCTTCACTCATCCTCGTGCCTCTCCTAGTCAGGTTTGACCATGGTGTGGAGGATTGACTTCTGAAGCTCTGAGCTGAGCTGTGATGTCCTGGCTGGAGCTGAGGCTACCGAGCAGCCTGTGGCCATTGCCCAAGACAGCGAGATGCTGGGCATGTGGCTGGGTGCTGTGGCTTAACAAGTTATCACATCAGAAGGGAGCAGCAGCCAGCAGAGCAGCAGGGCTGATCTCGTCTTCTGTAAACATGAATTGGCTCTCAGCAGTAGCTCCTGCTGCCCTCCTTGTTTGCCTGGCTCTGGGTAATTGCTGGTTGGGGTGGTTCCACCTCCGCTCGCCGTGCGCTGGGTTTCAGGATGAGCATTACAGTCGAAATCATTGTCTTTGGCTCCAAATTAGAGGATGGCTTGGTGAAGCCTTCTCTTGCTCCCACACCCATTTAGCAACCTCCTTGGCCTCTGAGGGCCTCATTTCCTTGAAATGCAGAGATCAATCTGTTTCCTGAGCGTGGGGTCACTTGTTTGGTGCTGTCGTAGGGTTTAGCATGATTTCTGCTCTCTGTCTGTCCCTCTGACACCCTTCAAGGACCCTTAAGGGTACTTTTCCTTCTCACACCAGTTTGTCTTGTGCTCTTCACTAGTGAAGAGAAGGGAGTCTCTCTTCAGGATGTCAGGAAAGCTATAAGCATCTGGGCTGTCTCTGACTCAAGTCTCCATCACTGTTACATCGGGCTACCTTGCCCCAGATGTTGACCAACAGCTGGTTGAGTACTTGCCCAGTCTCTCCTACCTCTGGACCACTTTAGTTTGGACTTCTCTGAGCACTAATTAAAATAAAGTAGATGAGGGTTACTTGGCTGGTTTTAGGTTGGACTGGATGATCTTTAAGGTCTCTTCCAGCCCCATCATCACTGTGAGACTGTGCACGAGGATGTGCAACCTAACAGCTCGCTCTTAGCTGGGACCCTTGTGGGAAGAGGGCACTGCAGTGGGGCATGGTAGCAGTGGAGCTGCAGCAGCAAGGCAGAGCTCTGTTTGCTCTGCTTCGTGTGTTTGCTCTGAGTTTCCGCTCACCCCTGCGTGTGTCCTCCAATTAATAGCTGGAATAGCCTTGCTGTCTTGTGCTGCGCCTTTGCTTTGTGCTCTGGTGGCCAAGAGAGCCAACAGCATCCTGGGGGGGATCAGAAGGGGGGTGGTTAGCAGAGCCAGAGAGGGTCTTCTCCCCCTCTACTCTGCACTGGTGAGACTGCATCTGCAGTGCTGTGTCCAGTGCTGGGCCCCTCAGTTCCAGAAGGACACAGAGCTGCTGGAGGGTGTCCAGCGCAGAGCAACGGAGAGGATGAAGGGAGGAGAGCAGCTCCCTGAGGGAGCTGGGGCTCTGGAGCTGGGAGAAGAGGAGGCTGAGGGGGGACCTCATTGCTGTCTCTAAAGATGTGAGGGGTGGGTGTCAGAAGTGTGTGTGTCTCTCTGAACCATGCCCCCAGCTCTACTGCAAACCCCATCTATGTTTCAGATAGAGTGACTGACTCTCCCTTCAGATCCTCAGGGGTCAGTCGGTGCCCGAAGCCAGTGGCAGAAGCTAGTGATCTTGTAGATGAGGAAAACGCCCTGTAATTTCCTCCTGGCATCTCAGCTCTTGGGGTTTTTAATCTTTATTCAAAAACTATAGGTGTTCAGACACAGGGTCCTCATGAGAACTGTTCAGACCGCGTGTGGACAAACACTGACGAGACGATTGACCACATCTTATGCCCTTCACAGCTCTAAAAGGAAAAGGAGCCTTCCCTTGGTTAGGGCTGGGGGTTTGTTTATGTCTTTTTGGGTTTCTATTTCCAAAAATGCTCTACGTCTAGTTTTAGAATCAAAGAGGTTGTTTAGATGTGAGTCTAGACTTCGTGTGAATTGAAGGGACCACGTACATCTGCTAGAAAATAGTAATGGAGTTGTAGAATCCTGATGACTGCGAAGGTCCTCCAGGATCAGCAAGTCCAGCCCTCACCCCAGCAGCTCCCCAATCCCCAGACCATGGCCTCAAGGGCTCTGGCTACTTGGTTTTTAAACCCCTCCAGGGATGGGGACTGCACCACCTCCCTGGGCAGCCTGGTCCAGGGTCTCAGCACCCTCATTGGGAAGAGCTTCCTCCTGACTTCCAGTCTCAACCTCCCCTCTTCCAGCTGGAAACCATTCCCCCNCTCCATCTCCTTCCTGTGCTGGGGGTTCCAGACCTGGACACAGCACTGCAGATGGGCTCTCACGAGAGCAGAGCAGAGGGGGAGGATCATGTCCCTCACACTACTGGTCCCTCTTCTCTTGCTGCAGCCCAGGATGCAGTTGGCTTTCTGGGCTGCAAGCAAACACTGCCAGCTCCAGTTGAGTTTCTCATCGACCACCACCCCCCAGTCCTTCTCCTCCAGGCTGCTCTCACTCTGTTCCCCACTCAGCCTGCCCTTGTGCGTGGGATGGCTTCCACCCAGCTGCAGGACCTTGCCCTTGGCCTTGCTGACTCCTGAGGTTGGTCCAGGTCCCTCTGGATGACACCTGTGTTTTCCTTAACTCCTGAATTATTCCTTCATCTTCCCTGGTCCCATCCCTCCCTTCCTGAGCAGGAGTATTTATAGCAGATCCTTAGGCTGGAGCTGGAGGGTAGCTTTTTAAAAGCCATGCTTTTGGAGTTCAGATGGAACCACCATTCACTTGGAAATCAACAAATCCATTCACCAGTGCTCGTGGTGAAGTCATCTTCCCCCTCTTGGAAGCCGCCGAGTGCCAGCTCGACCAGGAGGGCCACTTCTGTCCTGAAGTTATGTCTGTTGTCTAGGAGGTGGGGAACTGGCCACTGGCAACCGGTCAGAACCATTGAGGGGAAGGATTTGCTCATGGGTTTTCAACTCTGAATCGGTGGGGTTCGGCCATCTCCCTCCCTGGTTGGGCCAGGGATGGATGGTGACTCAGGGCTGGCCACAGCGAGTCCTTCCCACACGGACTGAGCGCGGCGTTGTACCCTTGGTCTTAACGACTGGGCCAGATGGCAGGAAGGCGTCTGCACAGAGTGTTCTGGGCTCTCCTTTTTCCATGCTCCAGAAAGGGAGATATTTTAAAAAAAACCACATTTTTGCTCGCTGAGGTCAGGGTTTGGTGCAGAAAAGCAGATATTTGGCACCGCCAGATGGTGGGAAGGCATCCACCGGGATGGACCGAAATCAGGCAGGCTCACAGAGGGCTAGGGACTGGAAGGGAGCTCCAAAGATCACCCAGTCCAGTCCCTCTGCCACAGCAGGAGCCCCTAGAGCCAGGGGCACAGGAACAGCCCAGGGGGGTTGGAAAATTCTCTAGAGAAGGAGACTCCACAGCCCCCCTGGGCAGCCCCTGCCAGGGCTCTGGCACCCTCACTGGGAAGAAGCTGCTTCTCCTCTGGATGTGGAACCTCCTCTGCTCCAGCTGACACCCAGTGCCCCTTGTCCTGGCATTGGGTGCCCCTGAGCAGAGCCTGGCTCCTTCCTCCTGACCCCCACCCTTTCCATCTTGATCAACAGCCATGGGGTCCCCCCTCAAGCTCCTTTGTTCCCAGCTCCCTCAGCCTTTCCTCAGCAGGGAGATGCTCCCCTCCCTCCATCATCCCTGTGGCTCTGAGTTGGCCTCTCTCCAGCAGCTCTGTGTCCTTCTATCACTTGGAGGCCCAGCACTGGACACAGGATTCCAGCTGTGGTCTCCCCAGGACAGAGCAGAGGGGAAGGAGAACCTCTCTGGATCTCTTATCCACCCTAGGATGCCATTGGCCTCCTTGGCCACTGGGGCCCATTGCTGGCTACTGGTCCCTTTGTCCTATGCTGCTGTGCAGCAGCTGAGTCCCCCCAACCTATAGTGTTCCCTGGGGCTCTTCTTGCCCAGTTGCCAGCCTCTACTCCTGCCCTAACTACAGCCCTGCTTCCCCAAGAGCCCCCCACAGAACAACCAACCTTGACAAACAGCAAGAGACCGAGTACTCCTGCTTAAACCAGGTGGACTGCGAGACTCACTGGCAGCTCTGTCACCTCCCTGGGGTGTCCGTGTGCCAGGTAACCTCCCTCTGCCTCCTGGGTGCCCACAGGGGAGTTCCCTGGACAGCAGAGTACTCTCTTAGCTCTTACCCCCAGCTCAGGGAGCTCAAAGGGTTTCAGTCGCTCATGGGGCTGCAGACCACCGGTGCAGCAAGGCTTTGAGAGACAGAGAGGGGGCTGTGTTTGCCTGAGCTGGCAAACGTGGAGAGGCCCTTCTGGTGATGCAAGTGAGCAGCGACTGTGCTGCCTGACAGCAGATGAGTAGCAGGCGTGGGCTTTTCTCTCTCCATTGATATCAGCTGATGTAGCAGATGCTCCCAGTTCCAGTTGGCTTTGGATGAGCAGATGCTCAGCCCTTTCTGCTGACAGTGGTGGAATTCCCTCATGCTCTGCAGATGCCCGGGGTCCTTATGAGCACCTCGATGGGATGATGTGTGATGGGAGTAGGGTGCAACCCTAGGAGAGGGAGAGCTGTGCTGCCTCTGTTGTGTCCGTGCACTGCAGGTGATGTGGAGTTGGTAAAGCCTCGGGGTTTAGGGTTGCTGTGTTCCCTCTGACACTTCTGCCTTGGATAGTCTGTCTATCTGGAGGAAGGAGCCAGGCTCTGCTCAGGGGCACCCAATGCCAGGACAAGGGGCACTGGGTGTCAGCTGGAACAGAGGAGGTTCCACAGCAAGAGGAGGAGAACCTTCTTCCCAGTGAGGGTGCCAGAGCCCTGGCAGGGGCTGCCCAGGGGGGCTGTGGAGTCTCCTTCTCTGGAGACGTTTCAAACCCTCCTGGGCTGTTCCTGTGCCACTGGTTCCAGGGGCTCCTGCTGTGGCAGGGGGACTGGCCTGGATGATCTTTCCAGGTCCCTTCCCATCCCTAACACCCTGTGATGCTCTGATCTTCCCAGGTCCCTCCCAACCCCTAATAGATCCAGCGATCCTGTGATCCCCCAGCAAGGATGGAGAGGAGATCACTAATTAATCTGGGAGTCTTGGTTGCGGAGGCAGAGTTATGATGTTCAAGGCTTGAGCGATGGCTGTGATTAGAGTGCTCTTCGTGGGAGATGTGTGGAGTTCCTTCACCCTGGCCACCTGCCAGGCTTAAAGCTTTGATGCTCTGAGATTGAGTCACGGCGGCGGGGACTGCCCGCGCTCAGAGCCTGCCACCGTGCCAGGAGCTGGGTGTGCGAGGCAGGAGGAAGAGGAGCATCAAAACATCACCTCAGTGCTTTGTGGTGATGTTTGGTTTAGGAGAAGCAGGTCCCCAGCTGCAGGTCTTTGGTTTTTCAGCTTGCTGATGAAGGGGGAGCAGTCGCTTGGATGTCACAGCAGGAGGAACTCGTTTGGAGTGAGAGAGGGTAGAAACCAGCTTCATGTGGTACTGAACACAGAATCACTAGGGGTGGGAAAGGACCTGGAAAGATCACCCAGTCCAGTCCCCCTGCCACAGCAGGATCCCCCAGACCCAGTGGCACAGGAACACAGCCAGGTGGGGCTGGAACGTCTGCAGAGAAGGAGACTCCACAACCCCCCTGGGCAGCCCCTTCTAGTGCTCCGGGACCCTCCCTGGGAAGAAGGTCCTGCTGAGATTGAGAGGGAACCTCCTCTGCTCCAGCTGGCACCCAGTGCCCCTTGTCCTGTCCCCAGATGCCCTTGAGCAGAGCCTGGCTCCATCCTCCTGACACCCACCCCTCACAGATTGAGAGACAGCAATGAGGTCCCCCCTCAGCCTCCTCTTCTCCAACCATGATCGGTTAAAAACAGCCCCAGTGCGTGATGCTCCTCCTGTGAAATGAGTAATTCTGACACCAGGCATTAACTCACTCAACTCTTTCATGGGCTAACCACTAGTAATCTCCAGTGGATCTCTGCAGGACTGACTTAACTCGGTCTGCTTCCAGCAGGCTTCTCGGGATCGTGGTTTCTAGATGCTGAGGGTACAGCCCCCGAGTCCTTTGGAAGCACCCACTGAAAATCCTCAGTCAGAGGGAGCTGGGTCTCTTGAGCTTGGAGAGGTTTTGAGGTGGCTTTATGGGTTGAGAGCCAACTCAGTGCTCTCAGGGCTGTGACACCTCTCCTGCAAAGACAGGCTGAGGGAGCTGGGGCTGTTAAGCCTGGAGGTACTGGGGGGGACCTGATAGCCCCCTTCAGGTACTGGAAGGTTGCTGTGAGAAGGCTGGGGAGGAACTGTTTGCAAAGGCCTGAAGGGGTAGGATGAGGGGCAGTGGCTTCACAAGAGGGAAGGATGGATTTAGATTGGATGCTGGGAAGTCCTCCAGTAGGAGGGGGGGTCGACCACTGGAACGGGTTGTACAGGGAGGTAGCTGAGGCCCCATCCCTGGAGATACTGAAGGAGAGGCTGGACAAGACTCTGGGCAACCTGTTTGAGTTGAGGGCTGCCCCTGCTCACTGCAGGGGGTTGGACTGGGTGCTCTTTGGAGGTCCCTTCCAGCTCAGTCCGTTCTGTGACTCTATCCCTGTACAGGGTGGGTTGATTTGCTGCTGTTCCTCTGTCTGTACCTGACTGAAAGCTGAGCGAGTAGTGACATATCTGTGTGTGGAAAGGTCTCTCATCCCTGCAGACCTTCCAGAAAAGCCTGGTCGTGGCCCTGAGTGCCACAGCCTAGCTGATGTGGTGATGTTAGACCCTAGTCTGGGCTTGAAGATCTCAGAGGTCTCTTCCAGCCTCAGTGATGCTGTGACTCTTTACACTGGAGCAAATCTCCCATTAACCCCCCTCATCCTGGAGCTGGTGGTTGTTCTCCCCCCTGGCACAGTCACACACCACAGGCAGGGAGAAAGCCTGAGGAATCTGAGAGGCTTGGACTGGCCTTGGAAAGATTAAGTGATGAAGACATAGGGGGAGCATCCTGAGTCATCCATACCGCCTGCATGGGCATCGCTGCTCTCCTCTGTGTGCTCACAACGTCTGCCTGGAAGAAAAGCCTGCAAGCCTGGAGAAAGCAGAGCATCAAGAGGAAGACTCATTTCCTTTCAGGCTTTAGGGCAGTGTTTACTTGGATTAAACTCCATTTACAGTGGAAATCAACAGTCTCTTTGTCTAGAGAACCTTCAAAGAAACCAGAGTCTTATCCTGGAGTTTAGGGGCAGCTTTAGGTTTTCTTCCTTCACTCCCTTCTCCCTCCTTTATCTCATTCCAAACACTAATATGCAGGCTGCATCCTTTCCTACGGGCGATGAGGGAGTTCATGCAGATCCCTACTGAGCAGATGGCATCAGATGGGACTCGATGAGGGGTGATAGAGCATTGCAGCTGCAACCCCCCCAGCGAGAGCAAGGAGGATTTCCCTTTGGGGTGAGGGCTGGCAGATGGACACCAGAGGGGAGTCTGAAACAGAGGGAGAAGAGTGCCTTGCCTCACTGAAGAATGGACTCTGCCAGCATCACTATAACTCTCAGCAGTGTGGAAGCAGGTGGCTAGGTAGGTAGAGTTCAGTTTGAAACTATCAGGCTGTTTCTGCTCTGGTTTTGAGTCTCACAACATCCAGTCCTTCTCTGCAGACGTTCCAGACCCACCTGGCTGTGTTCCTGTGCCACTGGGTCTGGGGGATCCTGCTGTGGCAGGGGGACTGGACTGGGTGATCTTTCCAGGTCCCTTCCCATCCCTGATGATTCTAGGAGTCTGTGATCCCTGAGGAAACTAACTCCTAGCTTTACCCCAGCCGGAGCTGGGCTGTCGTACAGCACTGAGAAACAGCTGAGGCACAAGAGCGCTGAGCAGAAAGGCAGGATGAGAGCCGAGGAGCATTTCCAGGTGTGAAAGGACAGTAGCCAAGGGTGTTTATTCATCTCAGAGAAGACAGATTTCCTCCTCATGAGAGCCGAGGTGGTGTAGGATGGGAAGATGGAAGCGTTCATCCCGAGGGAGTGTCCTACACACCTGAGAATCCAATATTCCCCACGCTGTGTCTCAACCTCCTGAGGCACAAAACCCACCTGAGCAGCCTATTTAAAGGAAGAGACTTCTAGAATTTACTCAGCTGAACTCCCAGAGACCTGATGTGATTCCCTCGTGAAGCAAAGACTCCCTCTGGTTCATTTTGTGTTCCTTTCCCACCCCTCCTGTCTGTTTTCCTCTTGCAGCGAGTCTCGTCTTGAATGCAAGGGGTATGAATTCCTGCTGGATGCCTCACAGCCTCGACAGAATAGGCTTTCTCTGTGCCAGCCAGCCTGAATATCCCTCTTTCTTCCCTCTGTCCTGACGAGCAGAGCAGAATGAGTCTCCTTCACTTGCCCATACTGAGATGGCAGAAGTGCTCAGGGAGGTCCCTGTCCTAATGATCTTCTTTCATCTCCTTACATTACCCTCCTGGGACTTCTCAGAATCCATCTCCTCCAGATGCCACAGGTAATTGGGTCTCCCTGTAGGGTTTTCATCTACCCGTGATCACTACCCTTTATACTGAGCCGCCGCTGTTCCCACTGCCTTGCCCTCTCCAGCTTTCCTTCACATTCTCTGGATAAAGAAATGCTTGGAAGGGGCATTCCAGGAGCAGTTCAGCATGAGCTGGGGTGCAAATCACCTCGCTTGGCTAGGGGCCACCCAGCTCCCTTGCTTTGAGAAAGATTGAGGGGCTGGAGTGGGTGCAGAGGAGTAGTGAGGCTGGGGAAGGGCTGATGAGGAGAGGCTGAGGGAGCTGGGGGGTTCAGCCTGGAGGAGACTCAGGGGGGACCTTCTCCCTCTCTCTAAATACCTGACAGGAAGGTGGGCATTAGGCTCTTCTCCCAGGCACCCAGCACCAGGATGAGAAGGCAGGAGCTGAGGCTGCACCAGGGGAGGGGGAGGGTGGCTGTCAGGAAGCCCTTCCTCAGGGAAAGGGTGCTCAGAGCCTGGACTGGACTGCCCAGGGCAGGGGGGGAGTCCCCGTGTCTGGAGGTGTTGAAGGACAGCCTGGCTGTGGCCCTGAGTGCCCTGCTCTGGCTGCTGGGGTGATGTCAGGTGCTGGGCTGGGCTGGAGGAGCTCAGAGGGCTCTGCCAGTCCCAGTCACTCTGGGGTTCTGTGAATATGGCATCTAAGCCAGGAACACTACCAGAGGGAAACAGAGAGGTCTTACATAGGGAGCTCTTTGACCTTAGAGCTCTGTGAGTGATTTATACGAGTTCCTCATCAGTTCGTTTCGTTTATCCCATAGAGGTTACAACCTGATCCTTCATTCTCACTCCTCTCTGCAAGATTTCAGGGAGCTGGGAATACCCCAGGTGCTGGCACACAGCTTGCCCCATTCAATCCGAACCAGGGCTGAATCCTTCAGAGTCTGGTCTCTGAACAGCACCAGCACCACAGAGGAGCCCTAGGGTTGAGTTCTCTGCTCCTCTTCTTAATGATAAAGTGATTGCCAGCCAAGGTTTCATGATGCTGAACTGCAGCACTGAGTGATTCTTTCAATGCCCTCTCAGGCGTCATAAATTCACGCTGAATTCAGTTGGAATCCATGGAGCTGGGGGCAAGATTCACCCCCACACTGAGCTGGTGCCCTGGGAGCCGACCTCAAGTAGAGCAGGACCCTTGTGGAACGGTCCCTGCCTCTCTCCCGTAGGTCCTGTCCTGTAACTGCCTGCCCAGAGGTCACCTCGGAGGGGCACCGCGTGCCCGTGGCCAGCCAGCATGCCAGTCCTGCCTGCTAAGCGCTCACCTTTGAAACCAGATAGAAGGAATGAAGAGGTTAAAAGCCTTCTGGAGACTCTTTGGGGACAGGGACAGGACTTGCAGTGATTTCTAACCTGAAGCCACCTCTCCCTGATGTCCGTTCTGTCTGACAGCCCCTCCTTTTGCTTTCCTAACCCCTTTCCAAGTGCCCCTGGGGGCTGAACGCTGGCAGAGAGCCTGACCTGCAACCACCAAGTAATGCCACCGACTCTGATGCATTAACTGTCTTCGTTAAGCCCTGAGGTTAATAAGGAGATGCTCTTAGCTAACTGTGTCATGTCCTCGTTAACCCACGGTGCTGGCACACAGCAAAGGCTTGGGCATCTCCTCAGCAGAGTGCACAGGGGGTGATTGAAGTACAGCAGGGGTCAGGGGAGAGTCTGGGGTCTGGGCAAGAGCGACCCCAGGGACCAGCAGAGGGTGGGCACTGACCTGTTGGGGAGCAGGGGAGGGGAAAGGGACCTGGGGGTCCCAGTGGCCAGCAGG
>VZRI01002844.1:0-13188 GCA_013397515.1 Upupa epops
CCAATCCAACACTCCAGTCTTATAAGTCGTCCCACCACATTTCAGTGGTTGCAATTATGTCATAAATTTCCTGGTTCACCAAGGCTTCAATTTCCTCGTGCTTGTTGCCCATACTTCGGGCATTAACATATACACACCTCAGTTGGTTGGATACATCATCCACCATTGTCTCCCAACAGACTTCACAACCAACTTAGACACTCTCCCTAAACCATTACAGCCCTGGAGTCCGGTGGTGCTCTTTATCCATAACAAAGCGTTCCAACTGACAGCAGAAATCTGGGGCTCTGAGCATTCTCTTAGCCTCTAGCCTGAAATACATTTACACTCTGCTTGTAAGCATTGCATCCAAAAGTCACCTCTAAGTGCCCAAATCTTCCCCAGGGAAGATGTGAGCCCTGAAGTCTAGAGCTGCTCTTCACTGTCCCTAGAAGTCCTTCAAACAATAGAAATCTGGAGTATCAGAAATCTGTGAAACATCACTCCTTAAGGCCCTTCACCTGCATATTGAACATCTGTGAAGTTGAACATCCTGAAAGGCTTACAGCTTTTCTACTCACCATGTGTAAAATGAAAAATAGCTTTCTTCAGTCCACCTTAGATGTGCCATTGCTTAGTTTTACTTGATACCTACAAGCTTTTCTACTGGAAAGGACAATTGACAATAATTTCCATTCACTACCACTGACTATTATTCTACATAGCCAGCTGTGCAAGAAGCATTGCCATACCTTAGTTGTTACATTGAGTGTAACATTGCCTGTTAGTTTTCCTCTGGGAGACCGTAGCTTGGCCACTCACTGAGGTGTACACCAATATGATGAACAGCAAATGGTGTTTATTACGTTGTGGCGTGTGCTTATATCCCCCTGCCCTTCGTGTACGCCCCTTTTCTTACAGACGTAGCAGAATATGGGAGGGCCTATCGCATCAAATCCCGCAAGCACACATGCACCTAATACAACACTTAGTCATCCTCCCTGCCTTTCCCTGAACTTTTCTATCTTTCCTCTTCCTTCCATCACCTGCTGGAGCTGATGGCATGTCAGAGCTGTGCACAGCACTCATCACATGGATGCACCCTCCATTGCAGTGTAGTATTGTGTGCTGTTTCTCTGCTTTCCTATTAATTCATAACATTTTATGCACTTCCTTTGACTGCCAGTAAGAGAAAGTTCATGTTTTCATCCAGCTCTCTATTAGAGCCATGAGATCTCATTCGCAAGTGGTGATAGCCAGAGCAGAGCCCATTACTATCTGTGCAAACTTAGGAATGTTTTCTCATGGATGAAGACAACAGAAGAAAACTGGGGAACTTGGTCTAAATTCAGAAGGCCATCATCCCCCTCCTTATCCTTAATTCTGCCCTTTCGGCAGGAGTGCAATTATGTCCCACACTCATTCACCTCATGTCAGTCTGAAACTCCTCACTGCACAGGCATTGCTGGCCCTTTACCTTGGGAAAGCAAAGATAAAGGGCCTTCAAGGATGGAGTCATGTACAATGTTACCTCTATGCTGTGTTTTAAGACATTTCTTCACTTTTTACACTTACCTTCTCCCTTTTCCACAGCAGCATTGACTACAGTGGGTAATTGTTTTCCAATTGGCCTGCAGCTGCTTATCTATCTTAGATAATTAAAGTGAAGAAGAATAAGAAATAAAACGGAATTTTATCCTTAAGTAGCTGCCTATTGACTGCCTTGATCAATAGAGAGGTCACTTTGGGCAGATATGCAAACTGACTGAAATACACACTCTGACAGACCCAGCAAGACACTGCCCAGCTTCTCATTCCTCCTTCTACCATGTTCCATCAACTTTACCTCTTATTACACCACGATTTTGACAAAATTGGTCATATAGTGTCATTGCAGGATGCTGACAAAATCCTTCAGTCTAGCAGCACCCTGTTGGAGGACACCACCCAGCCATCAGTCTATGCTGAAGAGGTAATAGCAGCCACAGTGGACAATGTCAAAGGGTGCTGCAGATGGATCTATCTGTGCAGGAGTATGCATGAACTCAGTATCTTCAAGATCTCTACTCCCCTGTCAAGTTGGATTGAAACCAGACAACAAACTGTTCAACCACAGGTCTGGAAAATCCTAGAATGTTTGGAGACAGACTGCACAACCCAGCTCCCTTACCAACAAAGACATTCCAGAGTCAACTCATCACAAACGTCTGGGTTTCACCTTCAAACCCATCCATGATGCATTCTACCTTCTCACAAATAACACCACCAGTTACAACTCTGACACAATTCTGGAAAGCACATGCAACCCAAATACATTTTCCAATGAGCTTAAGAATCCAGTATCTGCCTCTACTTTCTCGTGTGGGGTTATCAAAATCCAGCTCCCCACTAGCTCAGCAAGAATGGGGTCATAGAGAGCCTTGGAAAAACAAAGCAGCTGGACTGAGATGGCAGCAGGTGTTAGATCTGCCCTATTCTGCCAGAAGTTCCACCTGAACAGGCAGCACATGCCACCATACCTCAGACAACTAAAAAACCATGCACAAGTGTGACACAACTCCCACCGTAACTTATCCTCCACCATTTCCAAAAGCCTCATGAAACAACACAGACAACTTATTCTCCATGTTGACAAGGAAGCTGCTGAAAGCTTGCAGATTAATCGGCTGGCACAACTTTATTTCTGTACTTGGCCAAAATGTACAATTCAGAGATTGTCCTCCTGAGAGTGCAAGTTCTGACCGCCTTCAACCAGCCACCTAGCACAACTTGCAAATGCTGGGATGATAGATTTGAGAGCTGGCTTGGTGGCAAAGGCCAGCAAACACTCTAGCATGCAAGTTTCAAGCAAACTAAAGAGATGAAGAGTGGCAACCACCTACTACAGAAACTATGGCAGAGATGCACTTGTCCCACTGTAGGTGTTCAGAATGTCATCATGTCCATGAAAGCTGTTGTGTATTCCCATTCAATAACAGAACGCACACTTCTGGGGATCAGCTGACTTTCTCTTAAGACCCAAGAGAGACCAGAAACATCTCAGCCCAGATACACCTATTTCTGATCTCTGCCTAAGTTATCTCAGCTGGTGAGCCTGGTGAGCTCAGGGCATCAGTAAGGACTTGTGAAGGCATTCTCTGGGCAAGGAAAGGGATTCTGCTGAAGCTTGAACATGGGTTAAGCTGTCTGCATGAATTTCACCTGGCTAATTACTGTGTCCACCACCCAGAGACAGCACAGCAATACTGACACACCCCCCCAAAGATGTGAATCTTAACATACAGTTTCCAAAGGTCACCTGGAGATTCTGTTTAACCAGCCACCCAGAACCTCTAAATCACATTCTCTAAGCATACAGCATGATAAAAATTAAGACTTTGGCAAAGTGCTGAAAACAATATGGAATACAAATGTTTATTTGTTCTTTCCCCTACCTCCCTGCAAAAATCACTCTGAAATGCTCCAAGCAGGAACCTTATTTGTGTCTGTGAATGTAAAACTTCCAAGTACAATTATGGATTTACTTGACTGCCTACAACAGTATTGCAAGCAGCAGACAGTATTTGCAGCCAAGGGAGCGAAGGAAGAGGAAAGCAAGATTTTTTGTGCTCTCACCCCTCTCAAACCCTTTCCCTGCATCCCCATCCATTCAGAACCTCAGGTGCAGGAACATTGCAAAGACAACCCTCTCTTTATTTGTACAATGTATTAGATAATCTCCTAATCGGGAACTAATTAAAGGAAGTGAATGCTTGGTTGCAAACAGGGATTAAAATGTGGATACTTATCACAAACGCAACATTTGTTGTTCCAGCCTGCTCTGTTCGCCTTTCTTCTCCCTCCTCCCAGTTCCTCTCCCACACTGCTCCTGATAATGCTCAAACTGTCCCAAAGGGGGTTTGCTTCACAATCGACTATTTTTTTTTTGTCTCTCTGGCTAATGTTTCATTTGTGTGAGAACATTAGTGAAAATCATTTTCTTTTCCTGTAAATTAATTTAGAAGACAGTGACAGAAGTTAGGGAAGTGACAGCTGTAGGAAAAAGAATGGAGCAGGAACATTAAACCAAAGCTTATAAATTATTTAATCTTCACCAAACAATCCAACTCTGTCACTGTTCCGTGTGCAATTTTTTTTTGTCCAAGAATTCCTCACAGACACAAGACACTGATGTATGTGGGAGCCTGATGGGAGAGTCTTTGTCCAGCTTTGGCTGCTGCAGCTCATTCTGCCTGCTCATCTGCCAGGGCTGCTGCTTCTGCTAGCAAGGACCATGGTCATAGAGGTCTCTTCAGACACAGTATCTGAGTCACAGGCAGCAAGGAAAAATTTAGCTTTGCCAGTCTTGCTTGGTCAAAGTATATTTTCAAGCCTGTATCCATGCAGGCAGAATCTAGTACATTCATTGCAGTGACCAGACACAACCATTTCTTGATCAGGCAAAGAGAAGGTGTCTCACATCGCCTTCAGGAGCATTTTTGTCCAGGAAGCGCTTGCACTAGATTGATACAAGACTCCATTCCCACAGCAACAACATCCTGCAATACTGATGACCCAGAAGACAGGAAGGATGGATGCTGCAGGAAGCAGACCACCTCTCCTCTCTCTGGGACAGATGTTAACTACAAGAATACAAATAATTACTCCTTCAAAAACATCCTAACAGGAGAAAAGGTGGAAAACCGGGGGTGGGGTGGGGGGGTGCGGGGGTGGGGTGGGGAAATAGCTAGAGGCTAAACAGTGTTGGCGGCTTTTCACAGAATGCTTTGAACAATTTTACATTGTGTCTGAGTTTTTTTGCAGATTAGGCAGTAAACATAGTGATAAAAACACAAGTGAAAGGCAGATATTACTTTTTCCTCTTCTAAGGCAAAAAGCTCTTCTTACCTAACATCTATGCATCACATCATAGTTCTGCCTGATGGCATGTCACAAAACACCTTTGGGCCAGCCCACCAACTTTTAACTAGGAGGAAGTAATGGGTACAAGACAACTCCTAGCAGAGAAAGCACAGAGTCATTTGAAACGGTATCATTTGGTTTTCTGAAGTGATTTTGCTTCTGGTAGTTGTTCCAACAACTCTCTAAAACAGTGATGCTCATTGGGGCTGGGTGTGCACCAGAAAGGACATGGAGAGTTTTTCTTGCTCTGTCAGTATCTGCTGCCATACCAGCACTGCCATCAGTGATTGTCTCCATTAAACAAGGAAAATAAAGCAGTCTCATAACAAATAGCAGGTATTTCCATGACAATCCACTCCTACAACTTTGGGAAGGCATCTCTGGCTTGAAGGTAGGCTCAAATCAACCCAGACCGAGTATAGATTTTTCCCCTCAGAATAGGGCTGTGCCCATTTCCATTTATCCAGGAGACAAGCACTGTGTACAAATGCACAAGACCTTAGCATATTATTATTTCTGAAAAACCGGAATGATTACATTTCAAAGCCATATGCAACAGGTAAGGGTCTGGGCTCATACATGTCTCTCTCTCATCATCCCTTCTGCCTTGAAGTACGGTTTTGCTCTCTAAGAATCTAGACAACAACACTTGAACAAAATGAAAAGCAACCTGGCTGATGATATATATAAAAGATGACATCTCCAAAAATCCCGGACTTCAAAGTGGCAGCTTTCAGATTATGACTATCCACCTCCTCCAGCCCTCAAGGCTAGTGTAATTTTAAAGCCACAGGAATCATTTGATCTCTCCAAATGGCAGCTCAGTGGTCTAGCACACTTCTGGATGTCAGAAAAGCTGTCAGCTTGCCATCAGCAATATTCTGCAGGGGTTAGTCTTTGAAAGGACAGATTGAGGTGAAATAATAAAAAAATCCAGCAGCAGGAGGAGGAGGAGGGGTGGAAAAAAAGGATATTTAAAAGGACAATTGCATACTGAGTGACTTTGCAGTCCAGTTTACGCTATGTTGGAGTGCAGGGCTGACAGCACAGTGAGACAGCAGAGGTTCCCAGGTGTGACAGCGAGGCCACCACAGTGCATTAACCTCCAAGAACTCCTCCTCCCAGTCTCATACAACAGCCTGTGGGTCATGCAAGAGGTGCATAGAGTCTGCTCACTAAATCAGGGAGACCACAGGTCTTCTCTGTGTCATCCCAACAGCATGGAGTAGCTATCCTCCTCTTCACTCTCCAAAGCACCCTGCAAGAGCCAGTCCTCCCCCAGGACACAGGGAGTGAATGAAGGGGACAGGAGAGGCTGACAAGATAAGTAATTGGATGCCTGATTGTGTGAACCCTTAATTAGAGGCTTTTCAGCCACTGTATGGAGCTAATGTATTTATTTTGTTCTATACACACTGTAATAAACATGCACCTTTCCTATGTTCCGGCAATTAAAGCACTGTAATTGCAAACAAACCGGCCCACTGCCTTCTACAGTAACTGCAAGGACCCAGTCTGCAAACCTGCGCCTCACCCCTTCACCCCTTACCACAGCCCAGGGGGGACCTGCACAGATGAGACAACTACAGCTTGCCACCCAGGGCAAGCCTCTGGGTAACCATGGAGCTGGGTCCCTCAATCCAACTGGGCTCATCAGCCAAGAAATTTTACCCAAAACCAATAAATCAAGCACAGTTTTCACATCACAAACTGCGGGAAATACCTCCTTATAAGCAGATCACTGCATTGTGCACTGGCAGCAGTTTCTGAACAGATTGAGAGATGTTGTGCTGCCATGGTTTAATAGAGTATTTATTCCTGTGCAGGAAAAACACTCCATTATCTGGTTTATTAATTGTTAGTTAAGTAATGGGAAGGTGGCCAGAGCAGGATATGAGCCCTCATCACTTGTTATAAGCTTTGAAACCAGGAGAAATATCTGAAGATAAATGATCACAAGTGCTGCCCCAAGTACCATCAATTGACAGATCTGCTCAGAGGAGAATTCACAGAGTGGTCTCAGTGGGGAACAGAGAAGAGAGAGCAACAGTCAGTTCGATGTTACATTTATTTATTTTTTTTAATGAAAAGATTTCATCATCTTTGATTTTGAACACCACTTTTCATATCGGGATCACATGGATCTTCATGACTCACAGAGTTCCTCTGCTCTTGCAGGAAAACTCAATGTATTAGCCTATCACCAGGAAAGCAAAACACTGACTTTGTACTGATACCACAGTGCTGCACAAGAAAAAGAGGTGGGTTGCGTTTCTTTTCTAAAACAAAAGCAACATGCAGCTGCAAAAAGTCCTGCCTGCTTATTGCAGGACTCTGATAACTTCTGTAATAGAGAAAACAGCAGACGTGCATAGAGTAGGGAGGACAATTTCTATAAAACCAGATTAACAAGGACCTTGAGTAGCAGTCAAGGAATCAGCAATGAAAAGATATGGGAGTCTGCCTTGAATCCCAGGGAGGTAAAAACACCTCAGTTTTCTCAAACACTGTAAAAGCTACCAGACCTAAACAAGTAAAATACAACTGCACGTTCAGCATACACATTAATTTCCCAAAATCCACTGTCCAATGATGGTCATATCACATAATCACAGAATGGTAGGAGTTGGAAGGGCTCCCTGAAGACCATCTAAGTCTAAACCTCACTGCTAGAGCAGGAGCACATGAAGTCACAAAGGAACATGTCCAGGTGAGCTTAGAGTGTCTCCAGAGTACTAGACCCCACAACCTCTCTGAGCAGTCTGTTCCAGTGCTCTGTTATCCTCGATTTGTAGTTCCCACTGCCTTCGTAAAGATTGGCCATCCAGGCAGAACTGTCCTGACTACACTCAACTTCAGAGAGGAATAGGCAGAGTGGGGTGTGTGCTGGGCAAGAAGATCTGTATCAAAAGGAGCTGGTGTCAGCTTGTCCTCTTGCTAATGCTAGCACTGCTCCACTGATGATTTTGTCTTGGAGAAAGCTCTCACACACACTGTGATTTTGTGAGAGGCAAGGACTAGGAAAGGTAGGCAGGATGAAAATCAATCGAGATTTATCAAAGATAATGGAGAACACATTTTTATGAGATAAATGCCTTCAGAGGAAGCATTAGTAGACACCTACTGTATGTTCACCTTGCTTAGTGGCAAAGTATGTAACACTCATCACTGTCACTTAAAGGGATCAGATTCCAGATGAACCATCTTCCAAGTTTCTTTTTCCTTCAGCCATCCTCTCCTTTACCCTCCTTGTCAACTGGCAGAAAGCTGAACTGCATTCACAGACTTGTGAACCTGCAAATCAGACCTTGCCAATGCTCTTGGCATCTGCCATACCAACTCATCATTTATTTGGTTATGAGACACCCTCTGTGCTTCAGCTGGTTACATCAAATGGACTCTTGCATTTCATGTAAGATAATAAATAGTGTGAGTCAAGATGGTATCAGGCGTGCTTCCTGCCTCATAGATGACTTTCACGTGCTGCTCACTCACTGCAGTGAGACTTTGCCCTTAGCAGCAAGGAAAAGATTAAGTGCCTGGCTTGGCAAAGATCCTCTTCTCAGAGCAATTATGAGCAGTGAATAAAGATGGTTTGATAAGCTGGGCTGACTGCTGATCACTCAGGAACCTGAGCTCTCCTGAACAGGCAGCTTGTGAGCAGATCATGGGAATCCCATGACAGCACCAGAACAGAATAGCCTGCAAGGACCTGAGTAATAGACAGGGGAAAAGCTGTGCACTTCCAGGGCATTGTCTCCAGTCTCTTCTACCTGGTCTCCATCACATTTCTTAATGTAGTGCATTGTTTCCTGCTGTGAGGCTTTGTTGTGTCTTTCAACCATCCACCCTGAAGATGAGTAAGGTGATTTCATTGCAACAGGGTTAGAGGACTACACTGTCCTCAGAAGTATTTGTAACAGACTCCTCTTTTTCTATGTATCAACCCATTTTCAAGCTGAGATTTTTTTTTCTTACCACAGATCTTGTCCTACTTTATAACAGGATGAATTATGGCTCTTGGCTCTTATTTCCAAGTAATACCTCCAGGCAGCCACAATGTATAACACCTACTAGCATTAAATACCCTAAGTATTGTACCTAGGGAGTGGAGAAAACTGATTTTGTCAAGAGGTGTGAAGATGTCATGGATTATACTGTTAACACTAGAAGGAGAGAAACAAATGGCTAGGAAGTCATATAAAGTCCCTATTTTCAGGCCTTAAGGCTGTTACCATTTTTAGAGATTAGCTTCAGCTAGGAAGCAAATTGCCCTGAGCCTTCCTGACTCTGCTCTGCTCCACTGCAGTGGTCACTATTGCAGGAAGACATGAGCACCATTTCCAAAGCCTCCTATCCTGGAAAGATCCTATCTCTGCAGCATGACTTGATTTAGCAGAAAAGCAGAGAGACAGGCTACAAGGACCATAAAACTTACTTCCACTTTCCCAGTCACCAGCAGAGAAGTTACTGAGTTAAGTGGTGCATCGCCTGCTCTTGCTGACCTGGACTCTATTTGCCGGTGTGGTACTTTCTAGGCAGGACTTGCTGCAGGTTTATTTTTGCTTCCCCTCTCATTCCTTCATACATCTTCTCTGCCTCTCAAGAGCTTTCAGATAGAAGATTGGAATAGTACTAGTTCTGTGCTTGCTGGGCAGCCCTTCCACAAGTTCATGTTCTACAAGTGACCACTGATGGTGCAGAAACACCCAAGCTATCCTCTTTCAGGGATGCAGGCAGCAGTAATGGGGTGGCCATGCCCACCAAGGCCATGGCAATAATTGAACCACTACCTTTAGCCGCAGGGTTAAGGGCACACTGTTCAGCCTCAGGACAGCTCATTCAGTATGGCTCAAAACACCACTTTTTCTGTGCTCCTGAGGGCAGCGAGCTGGCTGGAAGTGGGAGAGTACAGCTGTCTGCAAACTCACCCTGTACCCTTGTAGACTCAGGCACACTGCAGCAGGGACATTCACATAGGAAGAGATGCTTTGCTTGTAGAATTCCCCCTCCATGCCAGAAACGGCATCAAGGTAGCTTACTGCAACATGTCTTCCCCATCCCACTGCAATTTTAGGAATAGCTTTTTCTTTAGAGAAGTCTAACCCTGTGATTCACTTATTTGTATATCACTGGCATTAGCAGCAAGTCCCACAGTCAACATGAGGGGCAGCTGCCAAAGCTAGGACTACACAAGGATGTCAAGATTAAACTCTATTGCAGGTGGTAGAGCACAGTCTGTATTTTGGAAGGGTCCAAGGAGTCTCTGAATCTTTGGTAGAAGAGGAAGGGATTTGACTTCCAAACCATACTGTTGTCTTGCCCACAGCAAGGATTGTTGGTGGCACAAATGTGAGAAAAACTGGAGTGAGATCCTCTAGACCAGGCAAAGGAAAACAACAGAGCTGAAAAGAAGCAAGACCAAGCAAACAGCCTGCTCTGTCCCCAGCTCATCTATCAGGGAAATTTTCAGTATTGTTTTATAAGCAAATGTGCAAAATCCCAAGAATTTGAGCTTTAGGGTTATGAAAGACCCTTGTTCTCATGCCAGGCGTAGCACCAAATCCAACTCTCCAGAAAGTGCACAGCAGCAAGGTAACATAAGACTTGAGTGGTTAGGAGTTATTTATCACATGCTATAAGAATACAGGGACAAGATGGACTTGGACCAGCATACGTTGTCCCTTAATGGCCATTATGAGCCAGCTCAGGAGCAAGAACAACTCAGAATTAATTCAACCGGTTGTAGCAGTTAAGTGCAATCAAGGACCTAGCCCCTAATTTTATGGAGCCACTGTCAGCATACATGCAAAAAAGATCGCTGTACCTCCATGCAAGTCTAGGGCACCAGAATAAAAACACAGCCAGCATATTCTCCAGCTATTGGATAAGGAAAGAGGAGGAAAAATGAATAAAAATGAGGCTGCTGATTCCTCAGACTGTTCCTCTCTCATTCTTAAAATAGGGTGGAGATAATCAGCAGTCTATATCTGAAAAGTCAAGGTTTTTAACCTGGGTTTATCTTTTCTTCTGAATTTTTACACTAGAAAAAGCAAATTTTTTTGGTTGCTCTGTACACTAACATATTTACATTTGGTTTTTCCTTCTAAACAGAAACAAAAACTTGACTCGTACATCAAACTCCCCAGAACCTGATCAGTCAACCCACTGCAGAGGTTAACTTCTAACTATGGGAGAAATTAAATCATTTAGGTTGGAGAAGACTTTAAGATCATCAAGTCCAACCATTAATCCAACTGTACCAAGCCCATGCTAAGCCATACCCCTAAATTACATATCTACATGAACTGTAAACATGTGCAGGGATAGTGTTTCAGACCCCTTCCTGGTCAGCCTGTTCCAAGGCCTGATGACCCTTGCCATTAAGTTTTTCCTAATGTCCAATCTATACTTCCTCTGGCAAGCTTGAGGCCATTTCCTCTTGTCCTGTCACTCGTTACTTGTGAGAAGAGACCATCCCTCACCTCTCTATAACCTTCTTTCAGGTAGTTAAGATCTCCCCTCAGCCTCCTTTTCTTCAGACTAACCAGCCTCAGCTACCTCAGCTGCTCTTCACAAGGTCTGTTCTGCACTTCCTTCACCAATCTTGTTGTCCTTCTTTGGGCCCATTCCAGCACCTCAACGTCTTTCTTGTACTGAGTTGCCCAACGATTTAATGGGCAACTAAACTACCATTTTCTGTGATGGTAGCAGTCACAGAAAAACACTTCTTACTTGTAGGTGCATGATATTCAAAGAATGGACTACGGGGTAGCATCTCTGGCTACAAAAATGCACAAACTAGGACCAGTGAAGCCTTGTAATCATGCACAGGTACAGAAGCACTATGGAAAACAGGAGTAAGAGGGATGTCGTCATAGCTCTGGATCACCACCATCATCAGATGTTGGTGACCGCCAACCCAAGCTGGCAAAAGGGAAGGCAAATACACTCTATAACTTGCTGTAGTGCAAAGTTAAACCACATTGTTAAATAGCAGTTGCTTCTGCCCAGTCTTTCGTCTCTGAAGCCAGAGATTTGTTCAGAACAAAGCAGGAGAAACGGAAAAAAGATACAGAATTTGGATACAATTATTTATTTGAAAGTGCTAAATTTTTTTATTAATTCTATAACCTGCTGTTTACTCCAGCCCTTGCTGTTTAGCGTTTCACAGAGGAAGTAGTTTTGCTCAATAAAGAGAACTTTCAGGCTGAAATTTGCCTGATATGGGCAGCAGAGCAGTTAATTGGTTTGAAAAACAAAGCATTGAAGAAGAGCATGAAACTAATCTGAAACCCTTTTATTCATAGAATTCATAGAATCATAGAATGGTTCAGGTTGGAAGGGACTTGAAGGATCATCTAGTTCCAATCCCCCTGTCATGAGCAGGGACACCCTCCACTAGACCAGGTTGCTCAAGGTCTCATCTAATCTGGCCTTGACACTTCCAGGGAAGAGGCATCCACAACCTCCCTGGGCAACCTGTTCCAGTGTCTCACTACCATCATCATGAAGAACTTCCTTCTGACTTCAGTCTAATCTTACCCTCTTTTAGGTAGACAAGGGCTTTGGTTTACCAACAGCACATGTCTACACTTCTACAGGCCTAATAAAGAAGCATTATTGCTGCAGCAGATGTTAAATGCAAGTGTTACTTTAAAATGGTAAAAAGCAGAAAGGCATAATCTGTATATAAATACAGACAGATATGTACATGGTAGACTCTCAGACTGCAGGTTTTCCTATTCCTGTGCTTTAGAGTGGGATATCATCCAAATTAACATGACAATACATCATTAAAGGACAGGCTATCACACTCTGGTCCTAGCAGCCCAAACAGGGTTTGAATACAAGAACCCCCAACAGATTGTCTTCCCAAGTCTCTGAGACTGCCATCTGCTCCAAGAAACACACAGAGAAGTATGTAGCAGATCCAACATTTTTGGAGGCATTAGTAACACAAACAGCATACACCATTTGTTCAGACTCCTGTCTGCCAGGAAAAAGCCAGCACATCACAGTGCAAAAAGCAGCTAGGTGCTGAAAGCCTGGGTGTTTCAAGGAGAATGTGGACGGTGTATTTAGATTATTCTTGATTTACTGCATGGCATGGTGTTCTCCTTTGCAGCAAAAGACAAGTCTTGTGCAGTTTGCTGCTTCTTCTCAGTAAAGACAATATAATCACATGGGACACAACTTAATCATCACTCTCCTAAGACGTCTGCCACATGGGAGTTAGCTTTGAGTTTCTGCCATTTGTGGGCCCTTATCTAAACATGGGCCCTATAACTAAGGCCACTGTGGCTA
>VZRI01002847.1:0-11701 GCA_013397515.1 Upupa epops
ACACACACACACTCTCCACAGTGGCACCTGCGCCCCAGCCCCACTTCTGGGCACCTGTCACCTCTATGTGGCTGCTGCCAGGTGCCACAGCCCTTATCCCAACCCAGTATTCCCTGTTTAACCTGGGGCTGTCCAGCCCATCCAGAACGAAATCTTCCCCTAGGGAGGCTGCAGATGCCTCTGCTGAGGTTTAGGGAATAAAAGCAGCAAGGAGATGCTGCAGTGGCTCAGTGTCACAGGTGGGCAGTGACAGTGCCCACAGCTCTGGATGGGCTGTCACCATCTAGGCTGTTCCCAGCTCAGAGACAAGTTCTAGAGCAACCCCGGGGAGCACAGAGTGTTTGTGCAGGGCTGAAAGTATTCCAGAACTGCAGCTGAAGCCCTGTGTGATCTTTCTGGGCTGCATCCTTGTGCACCCGAAAGCTGCTGGGTTGGCTTTAACTGTGTCCTGATCAGCTGTGGCTCCCTGCAACCCCTGTGGATATAGGCTTGGAGGGAGCATGACCTGTCCTTGGATGACTGGAGCTTAACCAAAATAACCCCAGTCCAAGCCAAGTCGGACTGCCAGCACAGTTCCCCAAATTAGAATAATACTGAAGTGAAGCTGGCAGGAGAACAAGCCTGGCCCAGGGAAGGAGTCAGAAGGGATGGCAGCGAATTCCCAGGCCCCTTTCTCAGCAGTGGGTCACGCTTTCTCTGGAGTGAAGAAGCTCTGGGTCTCTGGAAACAGGAGACAGAGGTCAGGACCGCGGGATGGCTGCCATTCCACTGGCTTGTCATTGCCCAGCCGCCCTCCCAAGGGTGCAGCCCACATGTAGCTGCCAGCTCGCAGGAGGAGAGGGCATGAGACCTGCAGAAGTGGCTCTCACTGAGAGAGCTGTGGCAGCTCTGCTGCAGGATGATGCCTCTGTTTTTGTTCCCACTCGGAGTTGTGACTGCACAGAGCCCTCCAGGCGCTACAGGTGTCACTGAGCAGGAAATCCTCCTCAGGATACCCCACTGTCTCTGGCATGCAGGGGAGGTATTAAAAGGATGTGTAGATACAGTGTTAGGTGGCATGATTTAGTGGTGACCTGGCAGCACTGGGTTAACAGCTGGGACTTGATCTTAAAGGTTTCTCCCAACCAAAGACATTCTCTGGTTTTGTGAAGGATGATTCTTCTGCTGGGGTGAATGGATGGAGAAGGCAAAGGCTCACAGCTCAGCAGTACCCTGTGTGACACCGAGTGGAAGGGTATGGCCTGAAGACAATCTTTTGTCTCCAGTGATGCTCTAAGCCAGCAAAGGGCACGTGGGGACAGCCTTTCACATGGTCTGCAGGAGCGGGAGGCTGCTGCCTGGTGCCAAGATCTGTGGGATTTGCAGTCAAGCAGGGATGTGTCCCCAGGTCAGAGGAGCAAAGCACAGCAACCTCTGACGAGGAGATGCTGTAAGCAGGGAGCACCTGCTCCATCTGCAGCTGCTCAGCTTTGCATCAGGTCTCAAACCCAGAGTCTTGGGGCTTGGCAGTACTGTTCTGAGAGAAATACAGCTTGTTCTGTGGTTTGAGAAAGTCTGTGAAGTGCCCTGACTGCTCCCAGGGCAGCGGACAAGGGAGTGGGTGCACCATGACATTTCTGTTTCCAGCTGCCAGCTTCCCCCCTTACTTCCATGTGCCCATGGTCCTGCCTGGAGCCACACTGTGGCCCCAAGAAAGCCTCTGAGGTGACTATCACACTCTGCCATTGTCCAGGGCACTTGGGATGCTGCTGGCCCCTTGCACACACAGAGGCAGGATGAGCATTGTTCATCAGACCTGTATCACAGCAGCAGGGCCACGGGCATGGTGTGGCAGACACCAAACACACCTGGAAGGTCTCTGCCATGGCTGGAGCTGCACAGCCTGAACTGCTGCTGGGTCTGGCAGGGAGGAGGCAGGAGGTGGGTGAAGACAGGATCAGGCACAGAGGTGGACATGTAAATCCCTGTAATGCACTGTGTAGGTGGAACAGAGCAGAGTCAGGTCCTGACACAGAGCTGGGAGTGAACACAGGTTCCCTCTAGAGCCCTCTAATTCACAGAATCACAGACTGGTGGAGTTGGAAGTGACTTCTATAGGTCATCCAGTCCAGCCTCCTGCCAGAGCAGGGTCCCCTAGAGCAGATCCCGCAGGAACAGTCCAGGTGGGTTTATTATGTCTACAGAGCAGGAAATCCACAACCTCTCTGGGCAACCTGCAGCCCAGCTCTGTGTTCCTCACTGTGCAAAACCTTTTCCTTGTCTTCAGATTGAATCTCCTGCCTTCCAAGTCTGTGCCCAGTGCCCCTTGTCCTGTCACTGGGTACCAGCGAGAAGATCCTGGTCCCATCCTGCTGACATTCAGCCTTTTCTGGCAAGACATGATGAGCCAGCAGAAAACTGGTCTGTTTCAGTGAGGTGATCCCTGGGGCAATTCAGTTTCATGGCACCACATCCCTCACCACTTAAGGACCACAGAGTCCAGGGTTTCTCCCTGGGCTGACACTGCCCAAGAGGCACATTTTGTAAATCTCTTCTCTAAAACCCAGTAAACTTGGAACCAAAGGGAAGAGCTAAGACCCTGCTGGGAGCTTAGGGGCAACAGGAAGCCTCCTACAGAGATCTTCCTAAGATGGTGAGCCTGGTGCTTATGCCAGTGGCATGCACAGGGAACCTCCCAACACAAGCTGAGGCTGCAGCCCAGCCAATGCAGCTGGCATGGGATCAGGGATGTGCTCCTGGTCCCCCACAGCTAAGCAGAGATGATGCCAGCAGATGCTGGTGGTGCAGAGGCAGCAGCCTAGAGAGGAACCTCAGCTCAGTGCAGCTGGAGGTGGGCCATGGCAGGGCTTGATGGCAGATCTCCATTGCTCTGTGCCCACACAGGTCAGGCTTGGCCATGGCCCACAAAAACTGTTTTGACCCTGAGCGAGCAATGCTGACATCAGCGAACGAGACCAAAGGGGTCTGTGCCCATCTCAACTACCCTCCCTGTCTTGGGATGCTGCTAGCCTGGATGGGCAGAAGCTCTTCCTCTTGGTCTCTGTGCAGAACACACATTGACCCAGGACTCAGGCGGGCACTGTGAGTGCCCTGACTGCTTTAAATTCCTGCTCTGTGCAGTCATTACGAGACACACGTTGTCCTTACTAAACAGCAAGGGGAAAAACCTGGTATGTGCAGCGAGAACTTGAATTTGCTTCTCTGTGCAGACATCAGGAGCCACTAGAACTGGGATCTTCAGCACCCACATCAGCCTCATGAGGAATGACCCCATGTCTGTAATGGCCACGCAGGACGGTGCCAGAGCAGGCTGGAAATGTTTCTGGCAGGGCTGCACAGCCCAGCAGCACACAGTGGCAGGGATAAAGCACAGGCTTGTTCAGCTGGTGGAGAAAATGCCTCTTTCTGTGCTTATTTACTGCACTGGGTGTCAGGGTCCTCAGCAGGGGAAGAGCACGTGTCCCTGTCTCAAAGGAATCTCCTTGATCTGGAGCCACATGGCCCCTGAGCTGCTGGAGGGGCCAATGCGTGCAGCATGCCTCGTGTCCAGGCATTCCCCACTCCACCCAAACCAGCAGCTGGGATGCCAAGTCCCAAGGGTGCTGTGAATCCCCAAGGGCACTGGGGGAAGGAAGGACTGGGGAAGAGCCAGGAGCAGCATCAGCACCACAGATCACTGAAAAATCCCTCTCTTGTTTCTACAGTCCAGCAAACATGGTCCCCCGTGTCTTGTCTGCTGGCACCAAGGTGGCAGGGGCCACATCCCCAGGGGAGCCTTGGCAGCAGGGAACAGACAGAGCTTCCCCTGGGACCTGGGAGCTGCCTGCAGCCCCTTGGCTCTCACTCCCACCCACCCAGGGTCAGGCTGGTGGTGGGGAGCGGTAACACCAGTGTGTGCAGGAGACCTCCCTGCATGGCTGCAGCTTTGTAGCCACAGATTTGTAGCCTGGCTGCTTCCTAGCTCAGCATGGAAGGCACTCTACAATTTTTAATTTGCCAAAAAAGCCCTCTTTTTAGTTTACAGGGACAGAAGGGGGACTTTTATGTGCAATCTGTACAGCTCTCCAGAAAGCACTTACATTTATGATGTTCATGAAATTTATAGCCAGTTGGCAGTGCCGCTCTCTCCTCTCCTCTCCTCTCCACCAGCCACCCTGGCAGGATGGCAGACTATAATAAGCAAGCCGCACATTCAAGTGGTATAAAAGGCATTTCGACAAGTTTAGCCTCCTGCCCAGTCTTATAAACTCTAACAAGTCTCTAACAAGTAGGCAGGATCTCTTTATAGCCAGGGAGAAAAACCCCTTTCAGAAATGGCCTTTTCACAAAGCCCACACCTTTCTCCTAATTAAGGTTAAATAGCTCCATGTTTTCTGGCCAATTTCATTCTTTCCCCTTATTCCCCTCTTAACAAGGCAGCCTTTAAAAAGACATCACTAATTGGTGTCTGCTTCTCACATACCAGGCGTGCTTTGATAGTCAGCTCGAAAGCCTTCCCCATCGATCAAACCGCCACTGAAAGGCGGCTAATGTGCTCCATGTGGTGGCCACAGGACAAAGCCAAGTGGGGGTCCCCAGATCCCCTCTCCTTCTGTTCCCAGACTCCCTCCCGGACCGAGGGTCCCCAGCCAGGTCTGCCCCCAGCATCCCTGGGAATGGCCGGGCTGCAGCACTGGGAGTGGGGCAGAAGAATTGACTGCGATGTGTGTGGCACTTCCGAAATTAGTGGGGAGTGGTTAAATGTTAAGGGCAGGATCTAAACCAGAGCCATTGTCATGCTGATGAGGCTGGAGAAAGGCCAGGGAGCTTTCCTGTGAATCCCAGTCTTTCTAGTGCTTTCTGGATTATTATGTGAAGTTTTCCTGGGCTGAGGGGACGCATGCTGCCACGGTGAGGGACAGTGATGTCTGCTGAGGGCCAGCTGCGTCCTCAACTGGTGCCATCCGCAGCCCATCAGCACATTAGAGCAGCTGCAGAGCCCTTGGGGAAAAGCCACAGGAGACGGTTGTCCTCAGGGGAGCACTGGAAATCAGGCCCTCCCCAGTACCCCGAGTNAGCAGAGCAAGCCCCTGTTCTTCGCCACACGGAGGGGATCTCAGAGCACCAATGGGTTAACTCCAGGAGACACCACCCAACCAGGCTGCTGAGCTTGGGGATGTACCAGTAGGCTACTGGATGGAGTGGGAGCGATCCCGTGGCATTTTGGAGGGAATAGCAGCAACGTGGACCGTACAGGAGCCCTTGCTGATGACCCAGGCACCTCTCCCTAGGGAGAGGATCAGAGTGACCACTCCAGAGAGGCAAAGTCAGTGGTAGATCTGCCTGGAGGAAGCTAGACATGCAGGATTACACCAGGGCTTTGCTGCAGTACTGTTCTGACTGCAGACATCTCTCTGTTCCCCCAAATAAATGCTGGGTTTTTAAAAGAGAAGTTTTCCTTTCCCAGCTGTAACTCACTGCTGGCTGCCAGACCTTCCCCCAGGGTGAAGAGTGCAGGTTTGGAGGTCTCTGGTGGGGCTGTGGAGTTACGCCTGGAAGTGTTTGTCTTCCAGCCTGGTCACAGGGGCTTTTTTGTGGGATGGGAGCCAAGGATTCCCAGAGGAGTCTTGTGAATGTAGCAGCCAAAACCAGGCATCTCTCTGTCACTGTTATGTGACAAGCACATGCTTGGCACAAGATGCTCTACAGAGCAGCAACCTATGATCGAGCCCCAGTGATGAGGTGACAGGGTGTCCCCAGAGGACACATGCACATGCACCAAGGGTTTTTCAGTGGTGATTCACAGCCTTTTGTGTTGCCGGAGCCAAGATGGAGAGAGATGGTCGGCAGCCAGATGCTGGCTCCCTCCCAATGCTCAGTGGGGCTTGTCAACACCATAGGTTGTGCAGATGGAGACCTGCCAGGAAACGGCATCCCCAAACCTCACAGGCAGGCTAGCAGGTGGTTTCCCAGCTCAGCAGCCAAAGATTGGCTGGTGAGACATGCAGAGCCCCGACACTGTTTTGGAAAGCCTCCTGCTCATGACCTCCCCAGCCCTCTGTGAGCTAGATGAATCAAGGGATTGCCTAGGGTTTTACAACTTCATCCTCATATTTTGCTGCAAGGCAGCACAGGAGCAGGATCTTCTCCCTTCACTGAGCCTGCCAGGAAGGTCACTACTCTGGCAGGCACAACCACTCAGCAGCTCCCACTCCTGAGCATGGCAGCCCTTCCCCTGGCTGGTGTGCCAGGGCTGAGGGCATCTCCCATCTCCCTGCGCCGCCAGTTAAGTCTCAATGCAACTGCTTCCACAGGAAGGCTGCCAGGGCAGAGAGGCCGCCTGCACATTTTGGTGACTCCAGACAATAGATAAAGCATACAGCTGCTTGTTCAGGGTTCATTCAAACAGCTCTCCTGGTGCTGCCGGCAGCCTCTTGCAGCGGTTAACAGGTGTGAACAGGGACCTCTGAGAGCACATTTTCCACTGCACAGCCCTTTGTTCAGATCCTGCTGCTGTCCTGGCTCTGTTCTGGCTGCTGAGCTCACAAATCTTCCCTTAGCAGAGAACATTAAAGCCTTTCCAGCTTTTGGCTTCCACAAACCCACAGCATAGTGTCACAGCTTGTGTGAGCCCTTCCCTGTCAGCCAGATCTCTGGAGGCTTGAAGTGTGACTGGCACGTTGCTCCATCCCTTAAAACTGACTTCCTCTGCGCCTCTCTGTCCTCAGAGGGGATGGAGCCATGGCAGGGTTGAAGATCATGTCCACGAGGGGAGGCAGCACATGTGACCTCTGCCCTCACCTTCCTGCACTGCTTCATCACTGGAGAGGACAGAACAAGCCAGGTTTTGTGGTCCTTAGGGACATGGTCCTTGGATGAGCAGCACAAGGGGGTGTTTTGGGACTCCTGGCACCCTCACATACACCAACAGTTCTGAGAAACCTTCCCAAGCCTGGTCCTGCTCCTCAGGAAAACCACCACAGCTGCCTGGGATGCTGACAGGACACCTGACATCAGGGCTGGGTCTGTGTCTCCATCTGACCTGCTCTGAGGCAAAGGTGCCTCAGGTGTTGATGGATCTGATGAATTGGCACCCTCACCCCACCAAGCCCATTGTCCCAGCAGTGACTGGCTCACGGGGACTCTGCAGGGCTCAGGCCCCTGACAGACAGGGGACAGGGCTACCTGAGTACTTAAGCAGCTCATTGCATGCCTGACCTAATCCCTCGCTATCAAATGCACTACCTGAACATCTGTGCTTCAGCGCCGAGTAGCCACTCACGGTAGAGCACCGCATCACAGCAGCTCTCTGGGGGCAGGAGGGAGCCTGCTGGGGTGGTTGGATCAGAGCAACGCTCATGTCAGGCTGTTGTAGTGAAGTGCCTGGGGAGAGGTACAAAGAACACGGTGCAGCTCACCCGGGAGGTGCAGGCAGTGTTGACGCAGAGTAATTGGGCTGCTGGCAGGAAGGGTTTCAAATGAGGGGGCACCTCCAACGCTCAGCAGAGGTGCCTGGTGCAATTCAAGAAGCTCTGGGGGACCTGAGACATCTCCACGGGGCTGTCAGATGTGACACTGGATCTATGGGAAACCTGTGCTTATCTGGCATGACAGATGGCAGCCAGGTGGGCTACCCCAGAGTGTCTCAGATGGCACTGGGTGTTAGTGGGGTGGTGCTAAGGGACACACCTAAATAAAGATACCTGATCTGTATATGCATATACGCAGCCCTCCTGAACCCTCATGCACATGTTTTAGACATCTGCTCCTCCGTGCCTCAGTTTCCCTACCTCTGTTATGCAGCCACATTTTCACCATTGATCTGTTAGTAGGGAGAGCCGTAGGATATATGTTATAGAGAGTTACAGAGTTATAGGATCACAGAATGGTTTAGGTTGGATGGGACATAAGAGTTCATCTAGTGCTAACCCCCTGCCATGGGCAATGACACCTCTCACTAGCTCAGATTGCCCAGAGCCCCATCCAACCTGGCCTTGAACACTTCCAGGGATGGAGCAGCCACAACCTCCCTTGGCAGCCTGTTCCAGGGCCTCAGCACCCTCACAGGGAGAAATTTCTGCCTCAGATCTCAGCTCAATCTCTTAAAACCATCCCCCTTGTTCTGTCACTAGAGTCCCTTGTAAACAGTCACTCTCCAGCTTTCAGGGAGCCACTTCAGGTACTGGAAGCTGCTCTAAGGTCTCCCCAGAGCCTTATTGTCTCCAGGCTGAACACTACAAATCCCCCCAGCCTGTCCTCACAGCAGAGGTCCTCCAGCCCTCATGATCATCTTTGTGGCCTCCTCTGCACTCCATTCACCAGTTCCATGTCCTTCTTACACTTGGAGGTACTCCTGAGCTGTATGCAGGACTCCAGGTGGGGAGTACAGGAGCGGAATCCTTGCTCTGCTGTCCACCCTGCTTTTGATGCAGCCCAGGATGTTGTAGGCTTTCTGAACCCTCCATTCATGAAGACTCCTTGAATCTCCTCTGAGAGGTGTCCAGCCTTGGCCTGAATTACCCCTGGGCGCTCAGCCCCCTCTCTGTGCCTCCATTAACACTGTGCCTCCTATCTAAGTACAACTGTTGTGCCTTCTGCTTCCAGCTGCTGATTCTTGGTCTGTCTGTCACAGACAGATTAAAGAGCCCTTTAGTACCTGGGGTTTATCCCCATGAAGGCACTTACATGCTGCAATCAAAACACTTCTTGTTTTTGCCTCTGATAAGCTGATTGGACTGGGCATTGCTTTGTCCTGCTCTCCCACTGCAATGGGGTTCAGCTCAGGGCTTCCTCCAGCTCTGGTGATGGGTTTGCCATGCTCTGGAGTGATGATTCCTGTACAACTAAAGGCCCCCCCATGTCTTGCTTCTGCCTCTGCAGCATTCAGTTCCTTGGCCACACTGAAGCTCTGCCTGGTACAAAGACTTTAGAGCTAAAGGTATGACCCTTCCTATCCCCATTCCCTCAGGACAGTTCATTGCATACATCATGCAGATGGGGAAACTGGGGCATGGGGAGACCAAAGAGCATCCAATAAGTTTATTGCAAAGCTGAGAAGAGCCTCTGGTGCTCCAGTCCCTTTGCAGAGTCAAAGCAAGCTGCTCTCAACACATTTTCTGTCTGCTGAGGTGGAAGGGTGTAGTCACTCCAGTCAGGTCCTGCAGTAGAGCTCTCAGGATGTCCTAGCAGGGAGCATCTCCCCCACTCTGAGCACTGAAGGGCTGCACTACTGCTGGGGCTGCTCTGCCTCCTGGGAATGTCCCAGTACTGGGCAAACAGCAAGTTCAGATGCCAAGGCTGGACGTCCAGATGGGTAAAAATGATCCATCAAGGGCAGAGAAGGAAGCAGGACAAGGACACACCCCAAGTGCAGCATCCACATGCAGGCTGGGTCTCCACAGTTCATACCATGAGGTTCTGGTCCCTCTGATGGGGAAGGGGCTTCAGAGCAGGCTTCGGATCTCCCAGATGTGGTTCCCAGCTCACCCTCTTGTGTTCTGTCTGGTGCAGGATTGCTGGGGGGAGTGTCTGGCTAGGCAATGCTATGGCTGTTCTCTCTCCTCTCCTACCTTCCCACTGCAGGAGGAGTGCAGGGTGCTGAGCCCCAGGCAGGATCCAGCCTCACTGGCTCCTCTCCACCCATGTTGGGTGCAGCACCTCCTTGCAGACTTGGTTCCACAAGCTCTCTGCCCCAGCTGAGAATGTTAAGGGTCATGATCACCGTCTGGCATGTCACCAGCTTGCCCCATCTTGCTCCATCTACTCCTTGCTCAGGATGCATCATCATCACTGACAAGACACACACAGGCCCAGCCTTCATCTCTCCTGTCCAGGTCTCTCTGTGCAGCAGAAAGCTCCTGCCTTCACTGAGATGCTCTGTACTCCACAATCTGATTTCAGTGGTACCACACACTTGACCAAAGGGGTTTGGGCTTCACAAGGGCAGTATGGGGGCTTGTCTTGCTAGTGGCACACCAGAAATCCGCTCTTCCCCTTCCCAGGATATGCCAAGGTCTCAGAAGTTGGAACCTCACAGCAAGACAGGACCCATCTGGATCCCCCTCCAGAACTAACTGCAGCTCTGACAAGCGGTCTTGGGGTACCCAGAACCAGAGTCCTTCCAGGAGTGTCTGGAAGAGGGTGAAAATGTTTCTAGCATCTCCACGGTTCCTTGTCTGGACAGGATGGCTGGCAAGGGGGAAAGCTCTCTGGCTAACCCAAGAGCAGAAGCTAACCTAGTGGGCTTGGGGGAGGTGGCTCAAAGCTGGGACACAGGGTCACCCGGTGACTGCAGCCATCTGTGAGAAGGCACCCTGGGAAGGAGAGCCAGGACTTCCCTATCAGTCAGCTTAACTCCAATTCCCCGAAAAGCACTGGAACAATTAATCAAACAAGCTATTGCAGGTCTGTAGTAGATAACAAGGAAATGAGTAACAACCAGCCTGGGTTTGTCAGGAGCAAAGCGTGTTGCACAATCTAATTTCCTCGTGCAGGGAGCAGCAAATCTGGCGGAGGGGAGGCAGGGGGGGTTGTGTGTCCAGATACACATGACGCTTCTGAGGGGGTTTCTCGAGATATACAAAACTGTGCTTGGGAGAGAAGCTCAGACAGTAAGAGGTTTTTTGGGAAGCTCTGCAGGAGATGCATCAGCTCTGGTGTTGGCAGCAGGGTTGGGCTGACTGGGGGACTGATGGCTCCTCCTGCCTCCAGTACGATTTTCTTGTCCTCAGCAGCCCTGCACTGTGACTGGGAAAAGCCAGCATGAAGGCAAACCCAACAGCAAGCTGAACCAATCCCACAGGACATGCTGACCGAGCAAATTCTGGGATGTTCACTCAGGTGCACAGCCTGCAAGAATCACCAGCTCAGTCTTGAGCTCTGCTGGGGAAGCCATCAGCTTTGGTTGCCACATGTCGGCAAAACAGGGCCTTAAATCATCTGAGCCCAAAGAAGAAGGGGAAGATGATGATGGGCAGCAGATGGACCAGGGGATATCAGCCTGGCTTTACTGTCACTCCTGAGGCAGCACTCAGCCATGGTAGGGACCACGTCTGGTCACTGCATCATGATCACCATCAAACCTGTCTCCAGGTCTGCTGGATGCATGAATGTGAACACTGACAGCTGTTTCTTATCCAGCCAGGTACCTGCCACACCTACCTCTGCACTACAACAGGACAGCAGGCACCCACGTGGAAGCTGCTGGACTAAAACAGCCTCGAGAAAATCGGGGTTTTTTGATCTGGGTGTATGAGGTGGAAGAAGCACATTCCTTCCTCATCATAGTGTGCTGGGCTGCCAGCTCTTACACAGAGAAATCAAGACATTCTGCAAGACTCAGCTGTGCGTTCTGAGGGGTCAGCTCTGAGGATGGCTGTGTGCAGTGTGAGCGGGCAGATGAGCAGGAGTGTACTGAGGACTGTTTCTTGTCACAATTGGTCGGTGAACCTACCAGGGGTGAGGCGTTTCTTGACTTGCTGTTTGCAAATTGGACAGACCTGGTGGGTGATGTGGTTGTTGGAGGCTGGACCACCTCTGGAAAAAGGGCGAAGTCATTTGCCCTCCTCTCCTCCTCAGGTGCTCTAAGAATACAAGCCCCTCCTGGAAGACAGTCAGTCTAATAGGGATATAGGTGAGTGGCAACCTATTCCGGAGGTCTTATGGCAGTCAGATAGGCCTTCCAGCAGTATGACAACCTCCTCCACAAAGAAGAAGAGAAGGG
>VZRI01002852.1:0-18896 GCA_013397515.1 Upupa epops
ATCTACTATATTCAGTTAATATATCACACATAATGTTATTCCAGCCTTCATAGACTTCCTTCATGATTTTCAACTACATAATACACTTCACACTCCTTAAAGCATTAAGATTCACTGAGAAATCTGTATTTCCTCGGGGTCTTGCCAAAATAATTCTAATAATCTAGATTTCAGGTAGCAGAAGCAGATAAACCACCAGGTATTGAAATGGGTGGTTAATAATAATAGCACCAACTTCTAAATGCATTTTAAAAATACAAATAGTTACAGCGCTAAAAGAAGTCGTCAACAGTCAGTTAAACACTTTTTGTGTTGATATCGTTAGAAGTTAACAGGTCCATTGTTTAAGGATTCATAAAAGCATCCATTGTTCCTCATCATAATTAGTTTGCTTGTTATCATTTGTAAATTATAGCTTGAAAACAAGGTAAAATTAGCATGTTTTTCAAAGACAGATCCTTTTGAATAGAATTGTTGAATACTTCAAATCTGAAGATTATGATTACCTTCTTTGTTTCTCGTCTAATTACTTAAGCATTTTAAAGGCTTTCCTTCATCAGCATGCTCTGACATTACAATGTCACTGAAGGAACACAGGCCTGAACTGATTTGCATTGAAATATTAAAAAATACTTGTGCTCACTAGTAATAGCGGCCATTCTTCAGATTCACCTTTTCTTTCTATTTCTTAACCACTTCATAGAGAGTAAACATTTTTATTTTCCAGAAATCACCACTACCATTTCCCAAAGGTTTAACATACTGGCTTCATTTTGCTCAATTTCATCACAGAACCATTAGGGTTGGAAGAGACTTACAGGCTCATCCAGTCTGACTGTAAACACAGTCCTACCATGCTCACCGGGCCACATCTACTTATTTTTTGAACACCTCTGGGGCGGCAACTCCACCACCTTCCTGGGCAGCCTGTTCGAATACGTGTCCACTCTTTCAGTGAAGAAACTTTTCCTAATGTCTAATCTAAACCTCCCCTGGCACAACTTGAGGCCATTTCCTCTTGTTCTATCAATAGTAACTTGGGAGAGGGACTGACCCCCACCTTTGTACAACCTCCTTTCAGATAGTTGCAGAGAGCAATACGACCTTCCCTCAACCTCCTTTTCTCCAGACAAAACAACTCTAGTTAGACCTGCCCTCCTCCAGGTCCTTTACTAGCTTTGTTGCCCTTCTTTAGACACACTAAGGCAATGAATGGTTTTGAACACACATGATCTATTCATATCACTGATGAAACAACTGAAATAACACCAGGAACTGGACTGCATTGAAAAACTTACACGTAAAAGAACATATAAATGGGGAGGAAGAAATGATATATGTTAGGAAAGCTCAACCTGTACCTTACCGGTCATAGTCTCCATTACACAGTGCTCTGACTGAAATCTTGAATGCCTGCCACACTGGATTTAATGTGTTTTTTACGACCTCTGTTTTGTGGCAGATTGTAAAACTGTAATAAAAAAGATAAAACTTGAATGTATTTGCTTTTTACTTTCTGTCGTCAAGCACACAATTCAAACAGCTGTAATCTGTGTTCACTCATGCAGCATCCACATAAAATTTAAGACAAGAAAAAAAGAAAATCAGTGAAATCAGAGAGAAAAACTGTAAAGGATAGACCTGTTTGAGAGAAATTACAGACTAGGGTGCTAAACAACTCTGAAATGCTTTTAGCTATAGCCTTGACAAGAATTACAACCATTCACTGAGTTACTTCAGGCAAGAGCAGTCTCCATCCCACTTGTTTCATCTGGCCCAGTACAATCAGAAATCAATCCCAGATCCAGAAAAAGGTGGTCAGATAATGATTTGACTCTTGCTGAGCCAAGGGACTCATGGCTTTCTGATTCTTGCTTCCCTTTGTCATGACTTCTTAACCAGCACTATCTCAGGTAAAACATACAAGCCTCTGTGAGACCCCACAGCCGAGCACCTTCTCTCAGTTGAGATACGATGAATTGTTTTAATGCATTCTGCTTTCTCTCAGTGATGCAGAATGAAAACATTTGTATTGAATCCTCATCTCGGGGACTGAATTGTTCAAATGAAAATAGGAAGCAACGTTACTACTGAAACCACTACTGAAATTCTGTTTAGGAAATAACTTCCTTACATTCCAAATGCCTATGGTTTTATCTCTGATGTGATAAAGTAACACTGTTTAACTGATTTTAGTACAAGTAGTTTTCACGGATCTCTATACCACACTTAACTCCTCAAGGACTGAGTTGCAATATTTGATCTATCCGATACAACTGTTTTATCCCTACACTGCTGATTTAAACGAAATAATTGTTATAGAAGAAATAAATGAAAAATATAGAACAGAATACTACATTACTAATTGAAAATAAATAGGTTGCCTACTGTTTGGCAGCAGAAATACTTAAGAGGCATCTACCTGCCATCTTCATTGCTTCGATGAAATACAAGGAAAGGATCAGATTTCCCAAAGAAGTCCTTCTTGTCTAGCTTGTTTGCACAGAATTGCATTAGAACTGCATCCTGAAAGAGGAAATTCAGAAAAATCACAAATAGTATGGAGTTTATAACACCAAAGACAACCTCCCAAAGAAATTTACTAATAACTAATGTACTACTAATAATTTAGTATTTAATTTACTACTAATAATACTAATTTAATTTACTAATAATAATACTAATTATAAACCAGAAAACAAAATAAATGGGGTAACTTCCTTCTAGAGATTCATAATCCTGCAATAACCTTACAGCACGGGGTGAACTGTTGGAGCCAAGGATTGATTTGTAGAGGGATGCAGAGAAAGGGTGAGTTTCTATGCAAAATGCTTCAGGATTTCTCCAGTGTTTTCTGACATCTAAAGTTGCATTCTAATTCAAGTGGATGCCCAGACAAGGAACGTATATTGCAGTTAATATTTAAAACTCCAGTGAGACTTCACCATGCCCCCTGGATCTGTTCCTGTGTGACTTGGTCTAGGTGATCCTGCTGTGACAGGGGGATTGGACTGGATGAACTTTCAAGGTTCCTTCTGATCCCTAATGATTCTATGCCTCATTCCTTCAGTTCCTGCAGTTCCAGACAAATGGAAACTTAAACCAGACAAACGATATGGAAAAGTCTGTGTTTCTCTCATAACTTTCTATGCCTTGGGCTTTACTGGTGTGGTTGGACCAGAAAATCTCCCAAGGTCTCCTCCAACCTCAGTAATTCAGCGATTTAAAATCTGAATAAAGTCACTGAAGCTTAGGAAAAAAAAAATCTCAAAAGATCACAGAAGTATGAATCTAAATACTGAATAACCTTAGGCAGGAAAATATCAGAGACAGCTGGCAAGACAGAGCAAGAGACTGCGTGAGAGTGTGCACGTGAAAAAGCGTAACAGTGAATACAAAACAGAGAGTGAGAGAGAGATTGATTCTCAAACTCCCTTCAGTGAATCCAAATTAGTCATCGTGTATGTAAAATTTGTATGGAGTGAATCTGGAAGAACATGAAGGCTCCTAATATTTGTCTTCATTGTAAGAGAAAGAATTATGAATTTAATGACATATTTATGACTTTTAAGCTGTTTATTACAACTGGGATGCAAATGTCTTGGAGGGTAAACCCAGAATATCAGGAAAAAATTGTCTTTAGCTTCTTTTAAAGTTACCAGTAACTGCCTGGGGTGGTGGCGAGCAGGTCTTAAGAAACATAGCCATGTTTCTGCAGGAAAGCAATTAAATGATGCATCTATTGTTTCATCTGAACATTATGGTAATGTGCTCCATAAAAGAATTTGAACCAGTGTAACAGAGAGAAAAGACAGGCATTTTCCAGGACCATACTTAGTCATTACTACTAGTAACACACAAAATATCCTACTGCTAAATGGCAGTTAAATGAGACTGAGTTGGTGCACCCCATCAATATAACTGTACAGAACCAGCAGGCAGTCTGGCACAGGTAAATAAGATTTAAGCCTTGTGTTATTCAAATATACCACTGTATGATTTCTGCAGAGAAATAATAGCAAGCTGACTAACCTGGAAATAAGGTACATAATTAAGGATTTATTTTTACTTCCAATATCTAATGAACTTAAGAAAATGAGACCTAAACAGATTAGTTATCCGTTCAATTAGTAAAGGAGAAATATGACTATTGCGTACATAGAAAATAAACAATCATTTACGATGTGGTATAAAAGTAACACAAAAGACAAAACACTATCCCTTCAACACCATCTAATTACAAAAACTAAGCCCCAGAAGCAAATCTCTTCAAGGTATTTTGTAGGTTTATGGATCTAAACTTGTACTGTGCAGCTCCCATGTATATTCCACCAAATGACAAATGTTATTCCTTCCTTCACTTAAAATCTGCTATCTAGTAATTGGAAACTCTTCAGAGATACACTCTACAGCCCCATCCAATGCTTTGGAAAAAATATTCCCCCCCTCCTCTGACTCCAGCCATTCCTATACCTACAAACCTTCTTTATCCTTCCAGTCTGTTTCCCAAAAATCTACAGATCGCTGCTAGCTCATTTCAGCGCTCAGAATCAAAGGAGCTGGCCTGGATGCCAAGCACTTCTGACCAGTAGCCTCCTCCTCTGTTCGAATCCACTTCCTCATGAATCTTAAGAGGAGTGGGAGCTATGACACTCTTGAGGAACTGGTAGGAAGAAAGTATCCCAAACTCTTGCATGCATCATTGAACACACATTTTTCCACCAGAACTTTGACAGCCTGGTGCAGTGCAACCCACGAAGTATCTTCCATTTTATTTTTCAAAAGGCCCAATGAACACTTACTCGGCAGCAGCCTAGCTCCTCTGCTGTTACTATGACTGTTCCACATTTCTTCCCAGGAATCCCTCTGCAACAAAACAAGACAACATCACCTCAGTTCCTTTATAGCATTCATATAAGAACATATAAGCACAAGGTAACTTTCAAGTCATGAAATCGGCGGCACGCCTCACAGTTTCCCTTTTAGGTTGCTTCTCCTGTGTAAACTTCTCCTGTAGTTGGTTTACCCTAAGTGAATTGGTAAACGAGCTGCATAGTTATTCTAACGAGTAAGAAACAGTCATTTCACTTTAAAAGGAAAGAGCATAAAATAACTGAATGGGATGAAATGACAGTATCAGAATTCTATTTCCCACCCCCTATTGATGCTTTATTTCGAGATGACTGGTACTTATTGATTTGTGAACAACTCTCTTTTGCAAATATTCCTTAAACAAAATAAATTAAATAGATTTAAAACCACAGAACAGACTTATTTTCCAAGACCTAGACGAAAATGTTTATGAAAATGCATAATAATCTCATCATCAGATAAAGCAGTTGCAAAATTAATTATAATTTACCCAGACAGCAATTCAAAACACCCTGCTGCAACACCAGAAAGCACAAAACCCAGCCTTCTTGTGTAGGATGCTACTGGAAGAGTAAAGCTACACATCATCTAATAGTATTCACCACCAGCTTCCTTCTGGGGTAGAAGGAAGATAACTTGGCAAGAGGTGGGGAGGGAATCACAAATATTGAGAGGGAGTCTTGTGCAAGATGCATGCTCTGCAATAGCAACCAGTGTGTCCATGAGCACATGCCTTCAAAATTTCTTCCAGATTTTTTTCAAAACCAATGCTATTGCTTATAGAATCATTAGGGATCAGAAAGGACATTGAAACATCATCTACTCTTACCCCCCTGCCACAGCAGGATCATCTAAACCAAGTTGCACAGGAACACAGCCAGGCGGGTCTGGAACGTCTCCAGAGAAGGAGACTCCACAACCCCCCTGGGCAGCCTGTTCCAGTGCTCTGGTACCCTCACTGAACAGAAGTTCTTTCTGAGATTTATAGAAAACCTTCTCTGTTCCAGTTGGCACCCAGTGCCCCTTGTCCTATCACCAGGTGACCTAGAGAAGAGCCTGGCTCCATCCTCCTGAAGCCCACCCCTCATATTTATAGACATGAATGAGGTCCCCCCTCAGCCTCCTTTTCTCCAAGCATACAAAATTTATGGCTCTCTTGTGCCACCCAATTTAATGCAACTTATAAAGTGCAATCCCTCAAACTCAACCAGGAAACATTTCTTTAAAATAACATGGAAAAAAAAGCATCTGGTGACTCCAAATGTAGGGTTTGCAGTGTGATTCACAGTTTTATCAGCATCTTCAAATAACCAGCAATAATGTCTTGTGAGAAAACAACATCATTTCAAGTCAAGTCTTATCGCTGTATGAAAATACATCACTTGGAGACTGAGCACCACAGAGCTGTCCTTCCAGTTGCCAGGGAAATACTGACTAACGTTACCTTGATGAACACGTAAGAGTTCCACTGGTTTAAATCCAGAATGCAGTGTTGCTGCCCATCCACTTTAACTTTAAAGAACAGCTATTGTTGAGCTGCCCTGGAATTGATTCTATAGTACTGAAGTGATGATACAGAACTTACATTCAGACATTCAGATTTCTCAGGGTAAATGTCTCTGGTAAGGGTCACGGCTCAAGATTTGTGGGGTAAAATAATGTGACAATCTGTATTGCACAACCACTGTCAATTACAACAGACAGCACTAGTTATCTGATGCTCAGAACACGTGAAACCTCACCAACAGCACCTAGACAAGTTTGAAAGGGCACTCTGAAGACTACCTGGGCTTCAGCAACAACTCATAGGAAGACCTTTCAGAAACTGCTATGAGGCAGAAGATGGAACATCAGATCATTCAAAAATTTACTGTCTTATCCCTGAGTTTAACAAAGCTAGCTCTCTGGCAGCCACGATCACAGATAAAAGGATAGGACACAAAGATAGGAAGTCTCATTTCCAGGGTTCAGGTGTTTTTCTATCAATTATGGTCACAGCAAGGTGACAGGAGAAATAACTTCCCAGAATAGGCAAGCTGGCTCCAGTACAGCCTCATTAGCAGGCAATGGCACTCAGATGTGAATAACTGGCATAGAATGCTCATTAAGGTTGGCAATGCCTCTGCCTCCTCAAAAAGGGAATCCCTACAGGAATGCAGTTGGTATAGAATCACAGAATCTCTAGGGATTGGAAGGGACCTCGAAAGATCATCTAGTCCAATCCCCCTGCCACAGCAGGATCACCTAGACCAAGTCACACAGGAACGCATCCAGGCGGGTCTGGAACGTCTCCGGAGAAGGAGACTTCACATCCCTCCCGGGCAGCATGTTCCAATGTTCCGTTAACCTCACTGGGAAGAAGATTGAAGAGAACTGGTTCCAGCACCTATCCTTGGCAGACCCCAATAGATACAGGCCTCCAACTAGACTCTGTCCCATTAAGCACTACTCCCTGGCTTCTATCTTGCAGCCAGTTCACAATCCCCCTCACTACCTAATCACCCAGTCCACACTGCCTCAGTTTGGCTGCGAAGATGCTAGGTGAGACTGTGTCAACTACCTTACTGAAGTCAAGACAGACCACATCCACTGCTCTGCCATCATCTATCCACCTGGTTACACCCTCAAAAAAGGCTATCAGGTTGGTCAAGCATGACTTAGTAGATCCTGAAAGGACTGCTCAGCTATAAACACGGCTAGCATCTTTTCTCTAGGAAGGCAGAATGTGCAAATACCTACTTCTGAAAACTGTCTAATTCTGAGAAGATGATGCTCCCTCTCGAGAAAAATAAAACAAGGTCATTTCTGGAAGTAGATTCATCCTTTCACACCAATACAACTAGGGCATCCAAGTCCATTCTGTGTACAACTTATATATGGAGCTTGTATTGAGAAGGCATTTAAGAAATCTAATAACCCAACAGGTAAAGAGAGTAATTTGGTAAAATGTCAGACGTTGCATTTCATCTGTTCTGTATTCGTAAAGAGAAATGACCCAGAACAAATTTCACCTCAGTAGCCAGCCGGTCTGTAAAATAAAGTGCAACGCTGAAGTACATTTCCTATGACCCTCATAGTCACAGGAGTAACGAGCTATGGCACTACCATACTGGGAATAAGTCTTCTGTGGCAGACTTGAAAGCACTTAATGGTGTTAGGAACAGAGAGGGAGGTTCAGGAGACATCCTCATACTTCAGGTTCATGCCACAGAGGCATAACCTTCTGGTGCTTCTAAGACCAATGAAACTGTAAGTCATAGAATCATAGAATCATTAGGGATTGGAAGGGACCTTGAAAGATCATCTGGTCAACATGTGCATGTATGTCTTCACTTTTGCACTCACCATCAAGATCAGCAGCACAGTATGCCTGACAGACCACTGCAGTGGTGATCCTCCAAGCTTGGGATGCTTTACCTTCAGTTTGATGAAGGACAGAAGTATCCTTCCATGATGGACTTCCTAGGAGAACTTAGGATGGACTTTCTAGGTGATACACAACCTGACTCAGAGAGCTGCCTGGCTGACTTGGACTTGGCCATGGAGTCCTGAATCTCATTTGGCATTTGTAAATGTCCCCAGTGGATAGATCTAAAGTGTAAGCTATTTGAATTTTGAAAGAATCTCAGAGCTTACTCAAATGTCAACCAGAGAATAGAGGTCAAGCTTCTCAACCTGCTTAAGTACAACCTACTTCAGTAGGGCAGCTGACTGAGACAAAACCCAGCACTGGGTGTTCTCTTCTCTGTACATCCACTGGCAGAGAACACAAAAGGCAAAACGTTGACAAACTTCAGGAATACTGTGAAGAGAAAAGGCTGTCTGCTCTCAAGAGACAAATCATAGGGAGTTACGTGAACACAGGCACATACTGCTCTCACAAGAGCAAATTCAAAGCAGGAACAGGAGACATGCAATACTGTCACTGTTATTTGAATATTGAGCCTTTAGACACACGTCTATAAGCAGACAATCCTGAAATGCAAAGCAACAGATTAATGAAACAAATGACACAACAAATGTCCCCAAGGTATCCAGACTGCAGAGTCCACAGTGGACAACCAACCCGGCACAGTTTTCTAGCCACAGGACTGTTGACAGCATTGCTGGCAAAACAACCCCTTAATGCTGGGAAGAGCTGATAAAAAGTCAAGGACATCTTCTTATTAACAAAATACCCATCCACTGGACAGATACAAAAAGGAAGATAGATTTCAAAATCTTTTGGGGGAAGAATGGATTCGAGTCTGTTTCAAAACTACCATACAAGAGAGCATTAGAAATTGGACCTGAACAATGCTTGTTCACCCAAGAGATAATGTAGTAAATAGGTCCACAAAAGGGTGAAATAATTATAAGACCTTTTTATAAGAACCTTTTTTATAAGACCTTCACCATATATGTTTGCTTGTGGCCCAGAAAGCCACCCTGGGTTGCATCAAGAGAAGCATGACCAGTAGGTCAAGGGAGATGATCCTTCCCCTCTATTCTGCTCTCCTGAGACCCCAACTGCAGTACCGCATCCAGTTCTGGAACCCCCAACACAAGAAGGGTATTGAGCTGTTGGAACGTGTCCAGAGGAGGGCAACAAGGATGAGTGGAGGGCTGGAGCACCTCTCCTATGGGGACAGGCTGAGAAAGTTGGGGCTGTTCAGCCTGGAGGAGACTCCGGGGAGATCTTAGAGCAGCCTTCCAGTACCTGAAGGGGGCTACAGGATACCTGGGAAGGGGCTGTTTCCAAAGGCTTAGAGTGGTAGGAGCAGGGGGAATGGTTTCCAACTGGAAGAGAGGTGGTTTAGACTGGAAGTCAGAAGGAAGTTCTTCACGATGAGGGTCCTGAGACACTGGACCAGGTTACCCAGGGAGCTGCCCCCTCCCTGGAAGCGTTCAAGGCCAGATTGGCTGGGGGGTTGAGGACCCAGGTCTAGTAGGGGGTGTTCCTGCTCATGGCAGGGGGGTTGGAACTGGATGATCTTTAAGGTCCCTTCCAACCTGAACCGTTCTGTTAATCTATGAATCTTCACTTCCTACAACTAACTTCAAACTTTAAACTTGTTGTGCTACTCACTTCAGACTTCAGTGCTAACAAACTACCCAATGGATGATTTCCTCTACATGTTTAAAATCAATTTCAGAAATTTCCTCAGAAGAAAACTAAGTGCTGAAAGATTTACCACTTTGAAGACAGAAAGAACTACAATGACTTTCAAGAAGTCAGCAAAATTTATCTACTAAATATGGGTGTCTTCAAAGTCAGCATTTTTCTCTGACCAAGTCACAAGAGACTTCCAGTAGACACCACACTGGAGTAGGGCAAAAGCATGAGGAGTCATCCTGCTGAGGAGGAAGCAGCAGCAGAAACAATGTGTGATGAACTCATCACAACCCCCATTCCCTGTCCCCCTACTCTCCTGACAGGGAGGAGGTAGAGAAACTGGAAGTGAAGCTGAGCCTGGGAAGAAGGAAAGAACACAAGAGAAAGTGTTTTTAACATCTGGCTTTATTCCTCATTATTCTACTCTAATAATCAATAAACTAATTTCCCCAAGTCAAGCTTCTTCTACACATGATGATAATTCATGAGTGATCTCTCCCTGTCCTTATCTCAACCCACAGGCTCTTATATTTATTCTGTCCCTGTTCAGCTGAGAAGAGGAGTGACAGAGCAGCTTTTGTAGGACCCTGGCATCTAGCCAGGGTCAAGCCACCTCAAGCACTCATGGAATTCAACAAGACAGCTAAGAGAGCTAACAGCTTGCATTTGTTACTAATCAATTTGAATCATCTGCAGTTGGCTGTGTCTTAGGGAAACAAAACCAAAGGCTTGTTTTGATAAAACACTAAGTGAAAATGTTTTGCAAAGGCTTTTCAGGTTTTTTCGTATTACTAGATCTATTTCAGCATGTGAGACAGACGAGTTGTAGTGACTAGCTCAGATTTGCCTCATACAAAATATAAATGATTGGAAGTAAGGTATTTACAGGCAAAATTCAGTCAAGGCTAAAGGACTGGAAGGACATAATGAGAGAAATGCCTCCCCATAAAGCAGTGACAGCCAACCCCTGATATTTCCAATTCAAAAGGCTTTGCTTCAGTATTCATAAATCTCAGAAATTCAAGTCTTAAAATATTTTCTAGTCTTAAAATAGCATTAAAGAAAATTTATCATAGGTTTTGTAATGGAAATATTTCTTTTATTTTATGCATTGTTTATATTTATATTTAATTATATATAAATATAATTATATTTATCTTTTACATTTACTTCTTTTATTACCTTTCAGTTTATCAATGTAAATGGTCTCTTCTCAACTGTTATTTCATCCACAATGAGATCTAAGTAAGATCAAATATTGAGAAGAGTCTTAGCTCAACACTTCAAAGGCTCTTGAAAGAGAATGTGGTATCTACTGTACGTGGGTCTCCTTGAAGCAAAATGTTTTCACCAGAATGGAAGTTCAGAACATCAACAACACATTGTTTGATATGAGAAATGTTTCTTAAAATTATTGTGTCAGTGACACTAAGTCCTTCACATGAACAAGAAAAAGGTTTCTAATACAATCTAGGGAAAAGGCTTCCATTGCTGTATTTAATGGGACAGAGTCCAGCTGGAGGCCTGTATCTAGTGGGGTCCCCCAGGAATTGGTACTGGGACCAGTCCTCTTCAGTCTATTCATTAATGACTTGGAAGAGAGATTAGGGGGCACTGTCAGCAAGTTTGCTGATGACACAGGGCTGGGTGGTGTCACTGTGCTGCCATTCACTAAAGACAGATATAAAACGGCCACATTAGTAACAGAAATGGTTAATTACACCAAATATAGACATAGAAAACAACATAAGGCTGGGAACATTTCTTGAGAACTTAGCATCAGATTAATACTGTTGTTGATGTAAGGGAGTTTCCTTGTAATCTGCAATTATACTCAAATAATCACAGAACCATAGAATTATTGAGGCTGGAAAAGCCCTCTGAGCTCATCCAGCCCAGCCTATGACCTGACATCACCACATCAGCTGGCCCAGGGCACTAAGTGCCACAGCCAGCCTGCCCTTAAACACCTGCAGGGATGGGGAACTCCACCACCTCCCTGGGCAGTCCATTCCAATGTCTGATCACCCTTTCCATGAGGAAGGGCTTCCTAACACCCCACCAACAAGCAGGGCCATCACTCAGCAGACCAGATTGCCCCGAGCTCCATCCAGCCTGACTCAAAATGGCTCCGGGGTTGATGAACCCAGTAAAATGGGTAAGAAGAATGCTTCCTGAGAGTAACCAAAGTCCTAATCATTCACTGCATTGCAATTACTATTAAAAGAAAGAAAAAGAACTCCCCAAAGTTCCTAATAAAAAATGACCATCACATTTATCCTATGACCATTAAATTTACCTTTAAATATTTGCTTTGAATATTAGCTGTGAATTTGTAAATACATTTAGACAAAAGCTGTAAATATTTTCAATTACTAAGGCACTATTTAGGAATAGAAAATGAATAACATTTGAATAATTCATGTTTTAAACATCTGCACATCCATATTATCAATGGCTTGCACATTTACAAATCCTCCCTGTGGCATCAACCCCCATCGATTACAGGAAACTCTTAGGGTAATCTAGGTATTCTCCTAAAATTATTTATTTCCTAAAAGTTTAGGAAAATTTAGTGGGATAAATAGAAAATATTTGATAATCTAGACCAACTCATTCTTTGGGAATCACATTCTTTGGAAAGATAGAAATACAAATAAGGATATTTAGGTTTGAAACAGGGGGTTCTTCCTTCATGCTTGAACAAATGGCAATAAGGATTTACAACCTGTTAGTTTGAAAACTACAAAGAAAACCATTTCAAAGTTTGCTACCCTGAATTATTTCCAATGAAAGATGTAATGAGGTTGACAAAAAATTTTCAATGAGTGTTTTGCTGATTTTCCAAATGAAAACTTAAATTATCACGGTCTACAAAGAATCTATTGCACCTAATAATTTATTCACTCTTAGAAGTCATGTCTGTCACTTCTATGTATCAATATGCTTCCAGCAATCAAACTCCACAGCTCTCCCCTCATGAAGCAGCACGCACTCATTCAACATTCAAGAAGTATGTACTTACACGATCGGTTTTTCCAGCCTGCTCCCCTGCGATCCAACTATTTCTCCCAGTGTGCAAAACATTTGTCCCAAAAAATCCTGAAAAGCAATTAACAAAATAACTCTCATGAATTCATATTCCACATTGAAACAAATGTTTTCCCATTCATCTCGGCTGTCCCATTTATCTACTGTACAGTACATTCAGCAGATCAAGAGAGGTTCTTCTCCCCCTCTACTCTGCACTAGTGAGACTGCATCTGGAGTCTCGTGTCCAGTTCTGGGCCCCTCAGTTCCAGAAGGACACAGAGCTGCTGGAGGGTGTCCAGNAGAGGAAGCACCATCTAAATATCAGAAGGAGCTTCTTCCCAATTAGGGTACTGGAGCATTGGACCAGGCTGCCCAGGGCAGTTGTGGAGTCTCCTTCTCTGGAGACGTTCAAGACCCGCCTGGACATGTTCCTGTGTGACTTGGTCTAGGTGATCCTGCTGTGGCAGGGGGATGAACTAGAAGATCTTTCAAGGTCCCTTCCAATCCCTAATGATTCTATCATTCTGCTGAATACCACACCTTAATGATAATTCTGCAATAATCAATCATACAACAGCCTGGTTAGTGCCTATGCTGTGTACGGCTGGGTTACACTTATGTAAGTCATCTCTTGATGGTCTTGAATTGTCTTTTTCATTAAAAAAATGAAATCAAGATGGCAAAAAATTAAGGGTATTAGAAACACACCTGTTTCTTTCCCTTCTTTAACCACAGCATTTTTACACATTTCTCTTTTATAAAGAGATTTTACACAGAATCTTGGAAGTTAATAACGTTGGCAGGCGTTCAAGCTCGTACGGGATCTCTGTCACCATCACAGCTTTTAATTTTACACAAACATTCTTTTAATGACAGGTTTCACTTTCAAGTTTTACAATCTAAATACTTTGAAAGAAATTACCTATTTTTCATCTCTTTTCCTGTAATAGAAGCAGTATGAAATTATTCATTGAAAAAATCATACGCGGCAGTCCAACTCATTATCACAGAATCACTGAAGCTGGAAAAGACCTCCAAGATAATCAAGTCCAGCCTATGACCTAGCATCACCACAATCAGCTAGACCGCAGCACTACGTATATTAACTGTATAACGTAACAGGCACATGTGTAATTCAAGATCTACTTGAATAGTAGATTCAAGAGTAGATCTTCAGAGAAATAATGGTTTTCTTGTTGTTTTCATCCTTATGCATGGACTCAGCAAGACACCCATATATAGTTTTGCACTTATATTTGTTCACACTTCCAAAGTGACTCATTTACCTTGCATCTTACTTGTTTTCTTAAAAGTGAATTACGAGGATTTTCTGAAAGGAAGTATGTTGTGGGGAAAACAGAATTCAGATAAACTAGTTATTACAGAAGTGCAAAGAATCTTGAGCAGAGCCCAGAATTAAGCTTTATCCTTGTTGAAGGCAGTATAGGGGAGACACTTGCTTTCTATATCCTCCTAGCTAGTATTGCAGGTGTTCAGACCACTCTTCCATGATGACAAAGATAGAAACCAGCTTGCTAGGAGCTTTAAATCTTTACAGGGAGGATTTAACAGGAGATCAATGGCTGCAAGTCTTATCTTTTCGCTGTGAAGCTCATACCTCCAACACTATTCGTTTTGCCTTTGTTCCAGATTCTAAAAGGTTCTCTCACAACCTTCCTGTATTTATTTATAAAAGTTCACTCAAAAGCCTCTGAATTCTTCACTACCATCTACAAAGTTAATATTTGAACTCTTTGTCCTGGTTGTGTCTAGAATTATATTCATTTTCTTCACAGTAGCTGTGTTTTGCTTTTAGGATGAGAATAATGCTGCTAACACACTGATGGTTCAGGTGTTGCTAAGCGGTGTTATACTAAGTCAAGGATTTTCATCTTCTTCGACCTGAAAAGGTTGGGAGTGCACAAGAATCTGGGACAGGACACAGCAAGGACATTTGACCCAAAAGTGCTGAAAGGTATTCCATACCATATCACATCACGCCCACTGTATAAACTGGGGGGTGTTGGCCGGGCATCAGTCAGCAGGTAGTGAGCAACTGTTTCACATATTCTTCTCATTGTTATTATTTTCCCTTCCTTTTCTGTCTTACTGATCTGTCTTTATCACAAACTATGAGCTTTAATTTTTGTTCTGATCCTCCCCCCCTCCATCCCACAGTGAGTTGCTGTGTGGTACCTTATTGCCATCCAGGGTTTAAACATGACACCCTTCCACTTCAAGATGACATAAACATTTCTACTAATATTAACTGGGACACAATCAAAACATGTTTACTAGTCTTAGGACCCAAATAAGTATCAGCAAAGAGTAGCATACCACGTACACCTGCTCAGATATATGTGTGTGCTTTGATATGCCTTTCACAGAAGGAATACACCATTTAAACTGTATTTGTGAGCATTACAGATGTTATTAAGCACAGCAAAATCACTGTCTTTCTCTCCATGCATCTGGTATTACTAAAAGAAAACAGACATATTTAGGAAAGCTGAGGCATTTCAACACGAGGAAGGATAATAAGGATGAAAGACTTACATGTTTTGATAGGTTAGGACTCTTCGAGTCAACATCGTAGCTTAGAAAAAAACAAATGGAAAGTTATATCAGAGATGCTAGATGATAGATCTGAGGACAACGTAAAGAAACCAAAATCAGACAATTCTTTCACCTATTTCAGTGTGTGAAATCTACACTAACGGCTACATGAATGGAAGTCTCACCAGTAAGGAAGGCAAATTGAATTGAGCAACCAAGATGATGAAGGAAGTAGAACAGCTCCCTGATGAGGAAAGGCTGAGGGAGCTGGGTCTCTTGAGCTTGGAGAAGAGGAGGCTGAGGGCTGACCTCATTAATGTCTCTAAATATGTGAGGGGTGGGTGTCAAGAGGATGGAGCCAGGCTCTTCTCAAGGGCATCTGGGNCAGATTATGGCATTATAAATCACTAGCTATTCAAAATTAAATAGTTATCAATAAAGTGCAGACTGCTAAAATAAATTATTCTGAAATTCCTGCTTGAATAGTGAAAGCTGCCAAAAACCAGAATAAAAATTAAAAATTAATTGTAGAAAAGAATCTAATTTGTGAATTAGCTAATTTTTCAGTCATTTCACTATTTACTGACAGAAATAACTGTCAATAGACTAAATTGCTTTTAGCAAGAGTTTGACTTGCTCCTTTCCACTTTTCGTAATGTCCTTCCTACAGTTAGGAAATGTCATTGTGTCCCTTCCAATATCAAGTCAGATTTCAAGAAAATGACTGCTAATTGAAGGTAGATTTAAAAAATATTCAATTCTCTATAATCTCTATACTTTCATCGTCTTCCATCTGGAACAGATAATCTATAGTAGTATTTTTATCAAATCCTACTTTCAGATTCAATACCTCTAACAAAGATCAAAAAGTCTCCCCTATGCCCACCCCAGCCTGCTCTGCATGTTTCACTCCCATGGTGTGACACGCAGCCCCTCCAGCTGTGCTCTCACAACTCTCCTGGGATGCATTATGGAGCAGATCACAAGTCAGAAGGACAGGAGTACTGTAATGTACCTGACAGCATAGTCAGAGTTTAGAAACTTAGTTGGAAACAAAGGAGTGACTATAGAAATCTTTCATATTAATTAAAACAATTAAGGAAGTAATTGTGTTCTGTCTGATGAAACTGAAGATAAAAATGGGACCGGTAATTTGCCCTGAGGACTAGCTACCAACTAAACCAAAGGACTACCTCACCAATAGCAAACACCAATAGCAAATCATCGTATAGGAACAGAAAGGGGCTTGAGACATCAGTGGCTGCAGCATTTAGAAGGGGGCTCAGGCTCATTTACCAGAACACCAGAAGTCAGAGATACATGAAGAGACAGTGCTGAGTATGAGTGACGTGAGGAGTTTCTTTGTAAAATAATGTTGACCAACAGCAGCACTGAGAAAATGAAAAAAGAAAGTTTTCCAAAGATGCTTCTTCCCCAATCTAAATTGGGGGTTTAATCCTTGTGTAGCCCTATGAGATTAACGTTTTCAGCTCCGAGTTCTACAATACTTCATCTCTCATCCGTTATAAGGCTTTGAAGTAAATTCACAGACTGTGTGTTTACAATCACTTGCAAGCAAGCATTAAAAACCGTCAATTGAGTTTTGGGTTCAGTATAGATTTGTGTCCAGGTAATCCCAAAGAGCAAGCGGGAAGCAGTCATGCCTTTCTGGGATGTACAGAGTGTGTCTGATGCTTACAGTTTTTCATCCAGCTTATTCTGAAATTATCTACAGACTTCACTTTCTTTGCCTGGACTGAGTTTAGCTTTCTCTCTCTTGGTTCTCTTCTCTTGCCTCCTCCCCATAACATACAGGCATCCTATGAGGAGCCAGAGGCAAGCAAATCAAGATACCTATGCAAGCTAAAACTGTGTCTCTGTTCCAGCAAAGGGAGAATCCTTCATTTCACAGTGAGTAGCTCTTCCTTAAAGTTATTTTAAATAGCAGGCATTAGTTCTACTCAACTTCTAGAAGTCCCATCAGGCTTTCATGGTGAAAATGAAAGAATTTGTACCTAGCTGTCTAGAAGCACCTAGATAGTAATCTATCTTGGCATTACTCTCTTTCACTCCTCGGAATAGTTTCAGCCCCAATAGAACTGGCTAACTTCTATCTGCATGTTGAATGCTCGTCCCTCCAACAGTGTTTGTTAATTTAGGCAGCACTTTGGTATGTGATTAAGAGAATAAAAGCTGAAGAAAAATTACACAAGGGTTTTCTTTTTGTTTCCATGGCTGCTACTCAAAGGCATTTCATACACTCTGCTGACAGCTTTCAATCAGATGAAACTTCATAGAATCATTAGGGATCTGAAGGGACCTTGAAAGATCATCCAGTCCAATCCCCCTGCCACAGCAGGATCACCTAGACCAAGTCACACAGGAACACAGCCAGGTGGGTCTTGGACATCTACTAAAATCATCAGGGATCAGAAGAGACTTTGAAAGATCATCTACCTCTATCAGGCATCACACTTCTTCTTCTACTGCTATGGGAACAATTATCACTAACGTGATTGCTGCCCTATTGATTTCATGCCTTCCTTAATCTACACATTGATTTGCATTCCAGAAACCTCAGAGAGGATGGGGGACAAGGGGAATACAGACTACACCAGATCTTTCTTGACACATGCATTTGGTACAGATGATTCTCCCAAATCTTTCTCAAGAATGACCAAATTAAATTAGACACAAGTCCAAGGAACAAAAAGTAAGCATTGACAAAACTTGAGTTGAAGTATGAAGAAAACAATAAGAAAAGGGTTCCTCAACTAAAATGGACTTGTAAAGGAAAAGTGTGGACACCATGCAAACTCTACTGCAGAACTCAGCGAATGGTTTTCCCTTAATTCTCTGTGAGGGTTATTCAAATTCTTTCTCATAGGGCAAGGACCGGCAGAATTACTCATAAAATCATATGATCTAGATGTCAGATGTTAGGGTTACTTCATTGGTTTTAGGTTGGACTGGGTGATCTTTAAGGTCTTTTCCAGCCTCATCATCACTGTGAGACTGTCATACTGTAAAAACCTAGATGAGAATGAAAACAACCAAACAACAAGAGAAGCCTGATTATGACACAAGCTGACATAGTAAGAATGGGATGGAATGCAACAGATGACACACAAGATGACCTGGTTACTGGACTCTCAGTTCTGTTTTTGAAATAATAAAGTGAAAATTAAACTAATTACAACAGTAGAATGAAATGAGTACACCTGGAACAATGTCAAAAGACATTATGCTTTTGAGGGCCACGAGGATGAGTGGAGGGCTGGAGCACCTCTCCTATGGGGACAGGCTGCCCCTAGGCAGCTCCTGGGAGATCTTAGAGCAG
>VZRI01002853.1:0-10588 GCA_013397515.1 Upupa epops
CTCCTTCCACTTGGAGAGAGGTGGACATCATTTTATAAATGCCATCTACAGCATTGTTCAGTCTCATCTCATCAAAATTTCACCTTTGTCTCCTATGTCAAAGATTTTGTTCTCAACTCAGGCTAGTTCAGAAGCTTATTCAATATTGAACTGAAGGTTAACAAAACATTCAATTTCACAACTGGATGTTTTACAGACATGCTTCAGTCACCATAATCCCATAGCCCAGTTGTAAAATGACAATACTTTTTCCTGTTATGTTCTTTTTCTCACATGGAACACTGATTTTACAAAACTCTATGTTTATTTCATACTGTTGGAATACATAATGCATTTTGAACTCTAGTTGCCTTGATAACTAACTTAAAGATTTTTATTGTAAAGTTTATAAAATCATCTTAGCTAAAATTACAGATATGTCTGATAAAAGGTATTTCATATAAATGTAATAGACACTATGGTTTTGTAACTTGCCATCTGAATTTATTTTTCTTCAGTATCAAAATGTATTAATATTCTTTTTCTCAGTGAGGGGTTGTTTTTTTTGTTGTTGTTTTATTTGTAATTTTTCAACTACTATTCTTTTTGGGAGAAATTTTCAGCTTATACCTTCTTTGTGTAAGTCAACAGACAAGAAATACCATCAGTAAAGGATAGACACACTGACTTGCAATGGTTGCCTAAATCTTGGTAATATATAAATGTTTGCACCTTTCTAGTGTTAGACTTCAAAAACTTCAAAATTAATGTTATTAAAAAAAAATGAAAAAACAATCTTACCTTTGCCAAAAAAAAAAATTACAAAATCTGAATCCTAAATTATCTTTACAAACTCACATATTTTACAGGAGAATATGGGAATTAAAAAAACTAAAACCAGAATTCCCCTCACCTTATCCAGCAGATTGTAAATAAGATTCTTAGAAGTTTCCCTTCCAGTCATTTTCTAAATAACAGTGTAGTTATATCCTTAGGACAATTCACATCACTTATGTACTTAAAAGCTTGATTAATTACTAGATGGAAATATCTTCCATTATCTTGAAAAGGAAGTTAAATATGACTGACTCCATACCTCAGAATTATAGAATCATGGAATCATTATGGCTGGAAAGAATCCCTGGGATGATCAAGACCAAACCTCATCCCAACATCTGCCATGGCCTCAAGTGCTACATCCACTGGACTTTTAAAAACCTCCAGGGATAGTGACTCCACCATCTCCCTGGGCAGCCTGTTACAGTGCCCAACCATGCTCTCAGTAAAGAACTTATTCCTTAAGATCTAACCTAAGCTTCCCATGATGCAAGCTGAGGACCTCATCCTGTGAGATGTTAAATTATGATTCATGTCAAGGTAAAAAAAATATCCCCCCTTGTCATTGTGGAAAACTATTGAACAAACAAAGTAAACAGTGAAACTCAGCAGGACAAAGGGTAAACAGGATGGGGAGGGGAGGCTGAGCAATCTAAGACCTGCAAACTGTTGTGCAAAGTATGAGGAGNTGCAAAGTGTTGTGCAAAGTATGAGGAGCTAATCACTATTAATTAAGATTAGGCCAAGAACATTGTCTCCCTCCTTGCCTTTGGATCTGGGGTCTCACCAAGTAATGCAGATGTAACAAAGAGGAGATTGATAGGAAGGGATCCTTTGAAGTGATAATATGTATGAAATAAGGTATAAAATGTTGTTGCCTTTAACTATAAGTGTGCGTGTTGGTGGAGTGACTAACTCCCCATGCACGCAGCACTGCTTGCTCATTCCTTATTACAGCAACCGATAAATTTTTTGCATTTTATCAAAGATTTCGGTGGTCTGTCAGATAATTTCTAACAATCCTAACTTTATTAATTTGGGAGAAGAGACCAGCAACAGTCTCACTACAGCCTCCTTCTAGGCAGTTCTAGAGAACAATCAGGTTTCCTTTCAGGCTCCTCTTCTCTAGACTAAATAATTCCCATTCCCTCAGCCACTTCTCATAAGGTATATTTTCTAGACCTCTCACCAGTCTTCTTGTCCTTCTCTGGACCGACTCCGGCACCTCTTATACTGTGGCACCCAAAACTGGACACAGTAGTTAAGGTGAGGTCTCAGAATTCAAGGGTCTTTGAATCTTTGTTTTGACTTATCATATCTGCAAAACTAATGCACATCAGATTATTATTATTTTTTTTTTATTATTTCCAGAAAAACTTGCATAGTTGGAAGGAAAAAGTCTTTCTGGACTCCCTTTTTTTTCCTTCAAATTTTGTAGCTAACATTACTTAAAATTTATTTGTGAAAGCATGTGTCTTGCAGTTTCCTTGGATAGGTATATGCTTTATGTGTTGGCAGCAGGAAATTTTCACAGATAAGGTTGCTGACAAATGGAAGCTACCTGATAGTCCATAAACCCTTGATGGTCTGAGCTGAGCACCCTAGGAGGCCAGGTGGTCTGTTCTTAGACAAAGGTTGGTGATAAGGTCTGGCAGTCCGTGTTTTTAAGCAAAAGTCTGACAAGGCCGAAGACATACAAGGAGAAATGCTTTGCACACAGATTTGGTGACTACTGACAGACAAAACACAGACAAAAAAAAAGTAAAATGAAGTTGAGGTAAGACATTGTAATAGAAACAAGTTTCTTTTCCTGTCTGTTTGAGATAGAGGTTAATGGTCAGGATAATTGTAGGAGAAAGACAAAAGGTTTTTCTGAAGCTAAATGAATTTGCTTAAGATAAATATGTTGAAAGGGGTGTTATTTTCACTGTATGGTAACTGAACATAGACTGATGAGGAGAAAACAGATGTACTTAAAGGGTTATGGTGTAACTTGTGGCTAATATTATTGCAAACTCTTCTTCATTGAGAAGTCTGTCTGGACTTAGTTTATTGGCAAATTAGCATTTGTCACAGCACTGATAACGGTCAGATAGTAATTGTGGCTTCTCCCCAGAAAAAGGTGGCAGGACCATAAACTCAGAAAAGTGTATACTGATGCATGCCGCATGGGTAATAAACAAGAAAAACTATGATACAGCTGCCATCAGAGAAACCTAGTGGGATGACTCTCACAACTGGAGTGCCTCAGTCAATGGTTACCATCTTTTCAGAAGGAATAAGTAAGGAAGAGGAGGTGGTGAAGTGACCTTCTTAGTTAGGGAGGCATATGATTAAATTAATTGAAGTGTTTATAGGGTTTGGTCACCATGGGTAACAATAGGCAAAAATCAAACAAGGCTGATATCACAGAATCTATTATAAACCACACAAACAGGATCAAGAAATTGATTATGCTTTTTATAAGCAGTTGGGAGAGGTTTCACGATTACTCTTTTAACTTTCCAGATGTGTGCTGGAAATACAATGTATCAGAAAGAGAAAGATTACAGTGGTTCCTGGAGTGTGTGGAAGATAACTTCCTGATACAACAAGTTAGGGAGACAACCCGGGAAGATGTCCTCCTGGACCTGCTTCTTGAGAACAAAAGAGATTTTATAGCAGAACATAAAAGTTGAAGGCCTCCTAATGAATAGCAATCATGAAATGATATACTCCTATATCATATATCCCATGATATACTCCTAGCAAAGATGGCAGCAATGGGCTTTGACAGGAATATGCTGTGCTGGGTCAGGAACTGGTTGGATGGACAAGCCCAGAGAGTGGTGGTTAATGGTGTTTCATCTAGTTGGCAACCTGTTACTAGTGGTGTCCCCCAAGGGTCGGTGTTAAGTCCGGTCCTGTTTAACATCTTCATTGATGATATTGATGATTGGTTGGAATCCATTATGAGCAAATTTGCAAATGACACCAAGCTTGGAGCCCATGTTGATCTGTTGGAGGGTAGGAGGGACTTGGACAGATTGGAGACATGGGCAGACTCTAACAGGATTATTTTAACAAGTCTGTGTCGGGTTGTGCATTTTGGTTATAACAACCCCAGGCAGAACTATAGGGTGGGAAAGGAGTTCTTGCAGAGTACCCAGGTAGAAAGAGACTTGGGGGTATTGGTGGACATTAAACTTAGCATGAATCAGCAATGTGACAGGTGGTCAAGAGGGCAAATGGCATTCTGGCCTGTATCAGGAATGGTGTGGCCAGCAGGGAGAGGGAGTTTATCCTTCCTCTGTATTTGGCGCTGGTTAGATCGCACCTGGAGTATTGCGTTCAGTTCTGGGCCCCTCAATTTAAGAAGGATTTTGAGGTGCTGGAACGAGTCCAGAGATGAGCAACTAGAATGGTAAAGGGACTGGAAGGTGTGCCCTATGAGGAGAAGCTGATGGAGCTGGGTCTCTTTAGCCTGGAAAAGAGGAGGCTCCAGGTTGACCTTATCACTGTCTATAACTACCTAAAAGGTGGTTATGGTCAGTCGGGGGGCAGTCTTTTCTCCCTGGACACGGAAGACAGGACAAGGGGTCACAGTCTTAAGCTTCATCAGGGGAGGTTCAGACTTGATATTAGGAAAAGGTTTTTTACTGAAAGAGTGATCAGATTTTGGAATGGGTTGCCCATGGAGGTTGTTGAGTCATAGTCTCTGCAGGTGTTTAAGGTTAGTCTGGATGAAGTGCTGAGTGGCATGATCTAGATGTCAGATGTTTAGGTTTACTTGGTTGGTTTTAGGTTGGACTGGGTGATCTTTAAAGTCTTTTCCAGCCTCATCATTACTGTGATACTGTGATATTGTGATAAGAGTTTTTAATCCTTGAGGAAGTAAGAGGGGGGTCAGTAAAACTGTCATCTTGGACTTACAAAGGGCAAACTTTGGCCTATTCAAGAACTTGATTGACAAAGTCCCTTAGGAGGCAGTCCTGAATAGTACAGTAATCCAAGAAAATGCACCTGAGCAAGCTGTCCTCATGTGCCAAAATACAAGGTTATTGCAGAGATCAGCTTGGCTGAATAAGGACCTTTGCCTGGAACTCAGGAGAAGAAGGAGTCTCTGTCTTCTGTGGAAGAGGGAATAGGCTTCTTATCAGGACTGTAAAGAGGCTGTAGTTTGTTTTCAGCATTACAGCGAGAACACACATGGCACTGAACTGGAAGCAGAACCCATCTTGCCCTGGTGTCTCGGTTTGGGATGACAGGTAATAAATTCTTTCAATTTAGAGGCCTTCAGTCAAGAGGTTCGGAAGAAAGGAACAACAATTCTTTAGTATAACAGTAATAAACACTAACAGTATACTCAAAATAACCGAACAACGAAGATTCCAGGGACCCCAAACAAAGTAGATCTCAGGGGCCCCCAAACAAAGTCCACCTGACAGGTAGGGAGGGTGATGGTCCTCCTGGAGCGATGGATGTGGCTCTCTTTTCCTCGGCAATGATGGGGCAGACGGAAAAGCACAGCAGTCAGGAGGCGGCAGGGAGTGGCAGGAAAGGTGTCCGCGGCGGCCAGGGGCCGCGCAGGTGCGGCAGCGGCTCTGTTCGTCGCGGGCAGAACAGCAGGGACTTCGGGCGGGAAGCAGAAAAGTCTCGGAGGGAGGCCGTATGCCGTAAAACAGCTGCGGCAGCAGTGGGAGAGAAAGCGGCACCGAAAGCACGCGAAACNCGACCCCGGCCCCCCCCACTCCCATGCAAGAAATAAAACCACATATCCTCCCAACAGAGGAGAATAGAATACAAATTTTACATTCCACAACCCAATACACCTGGAAACATGTTGTTTCTCTAGACAGTGTAGAACCTTGTAAGTCAGCAGAAAAAAGTTTCATCTGGATTTCCATGGTTTTGCTGAAATGGAGACAGTCCTTCCCTTGTTCATTGCCTCATGGCTCAGAAATGCTCATGGATCAAGAATGAGATTTAAAAAGTTTGTGAGTTTCAATTTCATGGACAATTCGGTTCCACAGTAGAAGCAATAGTTGCAAGTCTCTTTTCCCTTTAAAGGGTTTGAATATTTAGATTCTGGCTCAATTATGTAAAAAACAATGTGATAAAGCTCTACATGTCTTTGCATGTTTGGGTTTAATGTGTGTGAGGTGAAATAAATGTCTGCTTTTATTTTTTTTTCACAGATTCAGTAAGTTCTGGGTTATTTTTCTGCAGTTCACAAGTGTATCTGGGGTTTTGTGGACCCTCTCTGTATTTGTGGGGTTTTTTTTTAATTCGACTCATTATCATTTTTGTTAGTTAATATGACATTCAGGGTTTTTAACCCTCGACACACTGCAAATTCTGAAACAGCATAATAGATATAAAGCCAAATTCACATTTGGCTTTACTTTTTCATCCAGTAACTTCACTGTTTCCATTGAGTAAACTGGATGTCAGTCAGGAAAATATACCCATTTAATAGAATGCAAGTTTGCATCAAGAGTATAGTGAAAGAAAATGCTGTTGTATACTCCAACTAGCATAGTACTCAGAATTTAAATAAGATTTTATTGAAATACTGTAATAGCTACTTTGTTAACTACCCACAACTGTCAAATGATTTTAAATCAACATGTTACTTCATGAAGCCAAGCTGTGTAAAATTTTTAATACAGAAAGAAAGCCCATGCAAAACAAGATTAGGTCATGTTTCATCTGTGAATGCAAAACTCATCTCAGTTCTCTGGCAACGTCTAGAGCACAGGAAACATGTAGGCAGTGTCTAACTGTCCCTTCTGGTGAATTTATTTCTCTTCTCCCAAGTCACTAAAAATAAAACCACAGTGCTCATCAAGTGGGTTGTTACTTTCTAGATTATTATATGCTTTTGGCAAGCATATTTTATTTATTTTCTAAAGTTTACAGTGAAAAGTTAGGACTACCTCTAAATAAGGGTAAAAGGGGCCAAAAATGTCTAGTCAACCAAAGGAAAATGTGTCCAACCTCTTCCATTTTTAAAAGACTTCTTTCTGACAGCATAATCTGCTATTATCTTTTATAAATTATCTTTTCTCAGGTTTGGTGGTTTGTTTTGTGGATGTTTGAGATAAGAGATGAAACAAGGAAAGGCTGTAAACTTCCTGCCAGTCAAAAAAATCCTTGTATGAATCACATTAGCATTTGGAGGGGATTTTTTCTCAGTTCTTTCTTTAGAGATAGAATAGAAAGTATCTCTGAAAATCCTAAAAAAATAAAATTAGGAAATATAATCAGGTGCTCAAAGAAATAATCTATTACTGCTTAATTCCACAAATTCAAGGATCTTTTTCTAGGTAAATGATGTGTCCTATATGATATCTTTTAAGTTGCAAGTTTCTTTGGGTGCAGTAAATGAACATGATTACTGTGATCATTTCAGGGGTTTTTTATGACTTTCTCTAACTTCATTGGCTGCCTACTGTTTAGAGTCTACTGTTTAATTTCAAAAGTCTGAAAATTTTTTACTCTAATTGGCATGTGTAAGTCACACAAAGTGAAGGATTTCACACAGCTTTCACAATACATCCAGAATTTTTAGCTTAAAGCCTTAAAAATGGAAATATCTAATTTTTATTTCAGTACATTTCTTTATAGGTCAAAAATATGCCTATTAATAGGGAATTACAGAATTAACTGATAAACCTCATGAACTTGATTAGAACATATCACAAAGGTTGATATGTGAGGGTGTTTTTACAATAAACCTACTCATTCGCAGAATTTTCCAAAATGAAAAAATAATTGAAGGTCATCTAGACTTGAGAAGTGGGAAAGAATACCTTGTACATATTGCTTGAAGAACATTTGAAAGTACTGGTTGAACCTATGTCGATGAACTATGAGTATGCATCTACTTTTACTAGAGTGTGAAAACAATCCAGATCCAATTATCTTAAAGAATTTTACTGCTCAGATGGAGCTACTTGATTCAGTTAGGTGTCAATGTACAGATGAACAAGAACTTCTGAGATCTCCAGACACCCAGGAACAATGGAATAATTGTCTCTTAGAATATAATTAATGTCATTTTAAAGATGGAAACATCTAAAACCGGTCAGGGGAATTATGACCAAATAGAAACTCCTTTTCTACCAATAATTTAAAATGGCTATTAATAAAGTAACCCAGATTTCTATGCTTAAATATCTACAGTTAGATAAATCCTAACTTACATGTCCATAAAAATGCCAATTTTATGTTCTTTTAAGGAGAAACAAATGTACAAATAGTACCCATTTACTAATACTGCTTTTAAAAATTATTTTCTGGGGCTTTTATTTTTAATATGATAACTGGAAATCCTTTTTAAAAGCATTTTTTAAGAACTGCATCTTAGTAACACTGTGTTTTGAATTTGGTCTTAGCTTGGTTTTTTTTGCCCTCAGATATAAATTTCAATATGTCCTCCTTTATCCATAAAATGGCACTATCTTTTGAATAATTTTGGTTTTCTGTGTCTTTATAGGTGTATATTGATTATATAGTATTTATTCTTATGTCTTACTCAGGAATAATCAGGAAAGTATCCACTGTGAAATCATGTGAACAAAAATTAAATGAGGAGAAATACTAATTTAGGAAAATTTAATACTTTTTTTATTTCTCATATAATAGGTTTTACTTAGGTTTTAAATCCATCAACAAACAAAAACTTATATAAATAGATAGAAACATTAGTGGGCTAAAATTTTAATCAATGAAGTAATGGATTGGGGGGCATAATGTATGAATCCAAGAAAGTTTATTATAAAGATTAGTACCATTTTTTCTGATTCCTGAAACATGCTTACTTGAAAGGGAACTGCTTTCCATCTCTGCTTTTTTGTTTAATTGTCAAAATTATTACCAATAACATTGCATTTGTATAACAAGATGTCCTGGTTTGCATGAGAACAAATCTGATTCTGATCAGTGATTTTGATTTACAGCTTGTTCTTCTCTAACTAACTGCACTTTCTGCAGTTGATGACAAGTTTCTGCAGAAAATTCTGTCTGCTTCTACAAGTGGTAAAACTTGATGCTTACAGTTGCTACCAGGGGCTATTTACCAGAGCCAGAAAGACTCTTGCTTACATTTACTTTTTTCAGCATACCTTCAGAGTGGCCAGAAAGAAGAGTCTTGGCGGATTTTTTAAACCAAGCAGGAGCAACGCAACTTCATTTCCCAGACTGCCTTGTGAGTGGCCAGAAGGAGAATTCATGGCTGGGCTTGGCTTCCAGTAATTAAGTCTGGGAGCTTCTAGGGAGCACACTGACCTGGACCATGGTGACCACGAGTAGGCAAACAGGATCATAACTGGCTACAGAGAGGCAGTTTGTTCACATGCTTGGTTGTATGGAATGTCTGAGTCTTATGCCACTGCAAGAGGGTAGTGCTGAAAAAACCTGAATACGCAGTGAGCAGGTGAATGACCTGCTCTGCATGGTGGCTGAGCTAAGGGAAGAGGTGGACAGGCTGAGGAGTATCCAAAAGTATGAAAATTATATAGATAGGAGGAGTGGTACTCTCTCATCTGTTAGAGCTGCCTAGGAGTCAGAGGAGCCTGGTATACCCTATCAATGGAAGAAGGCATTCCAGATCTGGGAAAGACCAAGGCTTTGACCCACAAGGAAGAAGGTAGGGTTCCCCCTGATGATGAGGAATGGGAACAGGTTTCCACTCGTGGGAGAAACAGAACCCACTCCTGCCCTGCTCCTCCCTTCCCGATGCCACCCTTCCATCAGCCCTTAGAGAACAGGTTCGGGACTCTGGATTTTGGGGATCAGGATGAGGAGGTCGATGAAATTCTTTTAACTAGAGAAGCCCTCAAATCCTGAAGTATGAAAAAGAAGAGAAGGGTGATGGTTCTGGGTGACTCCTTTTTGAGGGGGACAGTGTGTTCTGTGTGTAGACCAGATTCTTCTCATAGGGAGGTCTGCTGCTTCCCAGGGGCCCAGGTTCAGGATATCACCAGGAGGATACCTGAACTTATTAAACCAACAGATTATTATCTGTTGTTGATAGTGCATGCAGGCAGTGATGCAGCTATTGTGAGAGAAGTCAGGACAATTAAAAGGGAATTCAGGGAACTTGGTCAACTTACCAATGGAGTAGGTCTGCATATAGTGTTTTGTTTGATCCCTGTAACAGCAGGGGTGAATAATGTGACACGTAAGAGAATTCTTGATATTAGTAAGTGTCTCAGGGGTTGGTGTGAACAGAAGAATTTTGGGTTCTTTGATCAATGGGGAAACGATTAATGATAGTGGCTTGTTGAACTCAGGTGGGTCGCACCTATGTAATAAGGGTAGAAGGGTACTAGGCCATGAGCTGGCAGGCCTTTTCAAGAGGGCTTTAAACAGGGATTGAAGGGGGAAGGGGATGGTTCTGAAGTCTCTTGAGAGAAAATAGTGGATGGTGTATTCATTATGAAGATGAATATATCAGCTCAAGTGAGGTGTGTGGATTTTAATGCATGAAGTATGGGCCACAAGCAGGAGGAACTTGAAGCTTTTGCACGCCAGGAAATGTATGACATAATTGCCATCACTGAAATGTGGGGGATGAGTCATATGACTGGAATGTTGATTGGAAGTGTATATGCTATTTAGGAGACAGAAGGGGTGGAGGAGTAGTCCTGTATGTTGCTGAAGTCCTGGAAGTGACATAACTTGAGATCAGGGATGACAGAGTAGAGAGCCTATGTGTTCTGATTACAGGGTTGGCTAAAAAGATTGATATTGTATTGGGAGTTTTTTACAGACCACCCAATCAGGA
>VZRI01002854.1:0-12241 GCA_013397515.1 Upupa epops
GGCCTGGGGTCCTGCCCGTGAGCTCAGTTTAGTATACAGTCAATCAATGTTCGCTCTTTACAGACAACATAGAAAACACAGACATTTTGATTTTGAACCTATGAGTGCAACACCTCTATAGACTGTCAAGTCCAAGAATATTGTCTTATAAAATACTTAAAGTACAAGGTAGTTATTACACAGTAAGGGATATTACAATGTAAATATGCATATTTATGGCAGAATATTCAATGATCATAATAGTAAAATGCAGAATCACAGAACTAGCACTTTTATATATAAGTTAGGGCTTTCTCACATTGTTTACCCATAGGGAAAATAATTAATTTGGCTTTTCAAGAAGGGTTTTTCCTTTCAGGACATATTTGCCATGACTATTTGCATTATTTCTTGTGAATAGATTTGTGGTTTTCTGTTGAACCCTGACTATTTTTTCTATTATTTATTATATTAGTAGAATATTCATGGAAGAAAGTAGTCTTGTTTTAAAGGATTCATTTCAAACTAATAGAGTAATGGCGCTGTCAGTCTTGTTCTAAAGGACTCGATTCAAACTAACAGAGTAATGTCAATAAAAGATAAATAATCCCAAAAAGTATGTTTTCTCTTCAAATCAAAGCCATACAACAATATGAATTTGCAGATGTATAGCTTACATGGGCAATATAAGAATTTTAAAAACAATTTTTGCCACAAGCATTTCAAAGACTATTTGCAAAATAGATGCTGATGGTGGTGCTTTAATAATTCTTAAGCAAGGTATACTCGTTAATCCTTCTGCAAACCTGCACAATTTCTTCATAACAAATGTGCTAATTAAGAAGACTAGATCTTGTGTGCAGTGGTACGTATTTTGGTATTCTCTTGAGTCCTCCAGCATTTACAGAGATTGGAAAATCAGTAATCACACTCCTATGAAACATATAATTGTGCAGTTAAAGTAAGCCATAAAAGTCTGTGTGTGGCCTGTTAATAACAACTTGGCTTGCAAAAGGATATTAACATTTTTAATACTATTTTGTTTAAAAGTTTTGTTTCTAGTAGTTTGTCAAAGTTTGTAGTGTTTTACAATATTTGAAAACTTATTTTGGAATAAAACTTTTGTTATTGCATTTTGGTAAACTTGGCACAATCTTCACACTATTAGTATGTTTGAAGTTACTCTTCTCTTTAAGAGGCTGATACATTAATTTTTAAAGTAAAAATTCAACAGCTTATCCTGACAGCATTTGATTTAAACAGTCTTTATATCTGAACCCCAAACAACAATAAGTATTTTCTTTAACCTTTCATCTATTAAGGAAGTGGTTCTGCCTTGTAAATCGTTTATCTGAGGTAATATCATTATTATTCTCCAGAGTATTGTATAGGGGCTGTTGACCTTAGTAGCAGTGAAAGTACAACCATGACTCCTTGACTCTTGAAACAAATTTCTAACTCATCTTTCCCTATGATAGAAAGATTTTCAGAAGTGCAACATTATTATGTTAAACTAATGAGTTTTTTTCATTTATTTCATTTATCATAATTCTTTTATCTGTTACAGTTCAGCATCATATTGCTCTAATAAGTTATTGCTAAATATATTTTCTTATGGAGTAGAGATCTCTCTTTTTTCAGCCATTAAAAACTGATATTTTCCTATTGCAATTTATTGCAATGACAGGCATTTTAATGTTTTAATCCAGCTTCTTGAAGAGGCACAAATTCTGTGTGTTGATTTCACTGTTATCTGTTATATGCAGCACTGCTGTCAGGTGTGTAATGTCACAAGTGTGAATTAGACTTCATTTTAACCAGAGAACTAATGCTCGGTTATGCTCACCATGCTAGGAACCGTTTTTGAAATGAATTCAGTGTTTGCAGGCTGTAAAATGTGAAGTTAGATGGAAACAGTTGTTAAATTGAAAATCATCATTAGTATTTGATACTAGTATCTAAGTTACTATTTGAATAGTTAATTTGTCAGTATTTACTGGATGATTTTTAGAGTTAATTGAATTGGTTGCCTCAGTCTTCTGCTGTTTAATTGAGCTCTTTGTAGACCTAAGTTAGTCCACTGGATTTCATTTGCATAAATCTACTAGCAAAATTGTGCAAGGCCATCAGAAGTATCAGATTTGAAAATACTCTTTCCCACTGTTGACAAAACTGACCAAGTTTGTTGACTGGTGTGCAATAAGCCAGGTGCATACAGAGACAAGATACTGATTTATTCACAAAGTTGCGCAAGTTTAGGTGCTAGGTGAACTCTTACAAAGTCAGCACACAGGACCACTCTATGCAGCACATTGTACACATTATCTTATCACGAAAACACTGCCCCAGTACACCCTCCTGGTGTGAGATTGGTCAGCTAACATTGCTCTTACTATGCATGCTCCTCATGGACAGGTCTCCAGGTGGGCTAGTGTCTCCCTGCTTGGGAGTGTAGTTCAGTTAAGGATAGCCCTAATTACTCTTCTAGCAAACTAAACAAAACATGGAATAAATACAGCTTATGTTGACCTGTTCTTCAGGATGTCCTTATCCTCAAGGACAAGACAAGTGTCTTTGTCTTCACCATTATTAGAACCTCTTATGAGGTTGGTCATTATTTTCTCAAACGAAAAGCAGATACTTGTTCAACCACCTATCTGTGTTTTATGTTATTAAGAGTCAACTCAAAAATACCTAACAACAGCACAGTACTACATTTTGGGTCTAAGCCAGGTTCCAAAGCTGTGGAACTGTCACTTTTGCTTTGGTGACACTGTCCTTGTGAACTGAGGTTAACCTGATGCTTCTCTTGTGGTTCTCATTCAGCTTTCAGTGCTGTATGATCTTACTAGCTTTCCATAATAATTCAGCAAAATTGCTAGCATCTGCCAAATAGAGCGTTCTTCCTTAGATTTTCCATGTTAAAAAGTCTGAGACGAAATTGACCAATTAAGTTACTTAGCCTGCTAGTGGGCTGACACAAAAAAACAACAATACAGGGAGGGTTCAGAAAATCACTTCAGCATTGCAAGGAAAAGGACATCCAAAGCTGGCTCAATGCGGGGGGGGGAAGCCGCAAAATACGCATATACACAAAGACATACAGAGATTAATCACAGTGTTCTTACATAATTGGAGCAAAATTTCAACTCCCAAGTAGTAAAAAAGGGAAAAACACTTGCAGCCATTCCTGCTGTAGAAATGTGGTGTCCAGCAAGTTCATGCTCATGTTCACGGCAGAAGGCAGTTTAAAGTTCAGTTTTCTAATCATGTGCTTCCACACCAGTCCTCTATTTCCACAATGCCAATTCCTACAGCCACTTACAAGAAGAGCAGTCTCTCCATTTCAGCAAGCCATGGAATCCAAACAAAACCTTTCCAGTGATCCCTGAGGTACCAGTCTCTCTCTATTCACCATGTTTCCAGAGCAAGATGGCTTCCATGTCTAGTTCAGTGACATGTGCTCTCCCTCCAAAACACAGACCAGAAGTGAAGATGGAGTCAAAGGAGAAGAAGGTGAAGCTGGAAACACAAACCCAAAGCTCCAAACTCCTTCTACTAGCCCAAGCCCCCTTCCACTTGCTGGAAGCACATAAATTAAGCTGGCAGTTTGGGCTTGCAGTTTGTAAGACAGCCATCACCAACATTCTTAAACCATCACATCCACAGGAAAAATATTTATGCTTATCCTTTTAGAACAGAACAAAGTTGTAATATCTTGTAAATGCTTCAGACTAGCACTTCATTTCTGAAGTTGTAAGAATAACTTCCTGGTTTCCTTTACAAAGCTAGGTGCCACAGATGAGGATTACAATAGGATAATGAGTCAAGCTTTTGAGAGCAGTTGTAACAATTGTATGGTTTTTTTTAAAGCAAAATACAATTTGCAGTGTTTGCACTCGCACCTGACTTGGTAACGTGAAGGATCATTAGGGCAATCTATGTGTCTAGCTTTCAACAACCATCTGGATATAAAACCATTCTGAATTTCTGTGTCTTTAGCTTTCAGTGTCACTATCTTCCTCTACCAAAACATGAAGAATGTGGTGATGATTTAGAACTGACTTGGTTGATGGCTTTTTGTTCTGAACCAAAATGCTATCTTGTCCTTGTCCAGCAGCAGTGAGGGAAGGTGCATGACTATTCCTTTTGCAATACTGTTACTCAGAAGTCTATGTTGTAATGTAGTGTTGGAGTGTTGTTAGACCTCTGACTCAGTTCTTCAGAAGCAGTGTCGTAGACTGCTCTTTTCTCCACACTTGGCTGCAGCAATTGATTTCTGTGGCAAATGCCTTCTAGCATTTCTTCTCCTGTTTATGTAAGGGGCTTTGTATCCTTGGTGAGGACTTTTTTTTTGTGGATTGTCATAGAAACATAGAATGGTTTCAGCTGGAATGGACCTCAGAGATCATTAGTTCAAATCTCCCTGCCATAGTCAGATACGTCTCACTAGATCATTTTGCTCAGAGCTCCATCCAACCTGGCCTTGAACTCTCCCAGGGGAGGGGTATCCAGCTTCTCTGAGCAATCTGTTCCAGTGCCTCACTGTGCCTGTAGTAAGGAATTTCATCCTTACAACAAAAACGCGCCGCCTGCTGTCAGTTAATAATTTTTACTCCCATTGCAGTCAAAGTTCACAGTAGGATTGCTAAGAGATTTTTATTTGCATTGTATTGAAGTTTTCACCTAGTGCTATCATTTCTATCTTATTGTATCATTATATTTATAATTCCCATACCAGTATCAGTATTTACAAGCTATGCCTTTAAATATTTGGAGAAGGAAGAGGGAAGTATACTAGTACTCTTTCTGTCTCTGTAACCTCTGAGTATTTCCTGTGAGTCAACTTAATATGAAAAGCTGCTGCTTTCTGTCAATCCAATCTATGCATTTAAGATTACGCCCTGGCAAAAGTTGATGCAGTGGTTTTATTTATAAAAGAAAATAAAAAATTGTATTTTGAAAAATTTCTAGACATTCTGGAAATACTGATTTTGAAGGTAGTTTTTCAAAATTAACATGCAAAGAACAAGATACTTGGAAATACATAGCTTTAGAACTGAGAATAATACCCATCTGGCTGTGGATCTTTCTCTTTCTTGCACACTGATCGTGGGCTATCTTACAAGTTGTGGTTCAACATTTCAAATAATTATTTGGTATTCTCCCTGTCATTTATGAAAGCAATGAATTCTTCATTTTAACAACACATGGTGACAGAACTACATGAGTTTTGAAATTATTTTTTTCTTGCCTATATGTGTTCTTTCACCAGAAATTATTAAATCTTTCCCTCCCCACCCCCCACCCTGTTCTGTCTCCCCTGAGTATCCAGTTCTGAAGGTGTTTTACACCTTTTCATTTTCTTTCTCAGAAGTGCCCCTGTCCCTCTGTTAAATTGATAAAGATACTTATATTTCTCTAGGTGAATTTAGTGAGCTAAATATTTCTTTGTGGCAGCTTGACTTTGAGGAATATTGAATGTTAACTTTCAGACTATTTTTCTGTCTTTTCAGGTTTCCGGATGGCAGACTCTGAAAAGAAATTCTGTTTTAAGAGGTATGCCTCATGTAGGCCTAAATATTCCTGACTAGTGTATATATAAATGATAAGGTCATACTTCTCAGGAGTCCCTCTGTTTATCCTCTCTGTAAGCTTGCATGAATAATAGTTTTCAGTGCTAAAATCTCTGTGAAAGGTCAAAGCTTGTACAGTAACAGTCAAGCTTTTGTTATTGTTGACACAGTCTTAATAGAGAGATCTGTAATATGGTGCTTACCTTTTTGCTTGATAGTCTATGTAGGGCATTGCCTAAGTGGATAAAGTATACCATGACATTTTCCCTGACAATCTTTCCTGACTCTGCCTATGTCTCTTGTTTATTTACTTGTTTTTTAATTTGGAGTATAATTGTTGTGATTTGAATCCAGCTGGTAACCAAGCACCAGGCGAGGAAAGGAGTTTACCTGAACACAAAGAGAGGAAAGCATAATAATAATAATAATAATAATAATAATAATAATAATAATAATAATAATAATAATAATAATAATAATAAAGCAAGTGGTACACAGCACGTTGCTTGCTGTATACCTCTACACCATGTCCTGCCTGCCCCCATATATACTGGATATGGCATAAGTATGGTATTGAATATCCCAGTGACTGGTTTGGTCAGGGTCTCCTGGCTGTGGCAATTAACCCTATCCTATCCAAACTGAGTACAATACTCCAGAAACCTTTGTAATTGTCTTCACTCACTTCCTCCTGGAAGACAGTGAGAGTCTGACACCATGACAACAGCCTGGTATAATTTCATTTGGAATCAAATGAAGAATTACTAATCTTCGTGCAAGTGAATATTTTCATGTATTAGCTGGATGATTAAAACCTTTTGTGTGTTGGTATTTCAAGCACTTAATGAGACCACCTCATCTCTCTCTGTTGGTTTGTGGAAAAGTCAATGCTTTACAGAAGTTTCTTCACGGTTGAGTTGGACAGCTCTTCACGTATGTCTCATTTCCTTTTCAGAATTCTTAAGTGTCAGAGTAATGGTTTAACCGTGTACAGGATGAACCATTCACAGAATTCTTAACTTCCGATTAGAACTAAGGATAACAATTTAAATAATTATAAATTATTTAAATAGTAATTCAATTAAATAAGTGAAGAAGCTAGAACAAAAGGCAAATATTTATTGAAAACTAAGTTAAACAAACAAGGATAAACTGATAGAAACAGAGATAAGATAATAAAACAGAGATAAGATAATCAGAACAAAGATAAGATAATCAAAACAAAGATAAGCTTTAAAAAGAAACAAGCAACCTCTCTGAGGACTTACAATGTTACCACTCACTCACCTGATGGCAGTACAGGACAAGAAATTAACTTCTTCCTAGGAGTTGCTATTTTAGCCACTGTCATGAGGGGATGTAAATTTTCAAAGACTTGCAATGTATCTACTTGCTCAGTGGAGGTCACTGTAGGATAAGAAATGAAGTTTCCCTCTGGAAGCTGTTGTTCTAGCCGCCCACCACTGAAGGGCCCCAACTTGGACTTATGCTGCAGGAAACTGTACATGAAGGACAGACACTAACTCCCTCCCTCAGTGGAAGTGATGAAAGTCAGAAGACACTCTTGACTGCCTAATGACCACCCTTTGGAACTATTTGAAGATCACAAGTTGGCCAGGGGGACAGGGAGGGGGGAGGAGGGGAGGAGAAAGGACTTGGTTTCTCTCTGAACAGCCCTTTTGAAAGGTAGTACAGGAGGGTGGAAGAGGCAAGAAGCTAATCCCTACCATGGAGAAAGCTTCTGCCAAAGGCCAAGTACCCACAGAGTAAGAAGTGATTGAAGTGAAGCCCCCAGAAATACAAGAGAGAGGGAAAAAGAGCGCGAGCAACAAATCACCACATACNAACAGCCCTTTTGAAAGGTAGTACAGGAGGGTGGAAGAGGCAAGAAGCTAATCCCTACCATGGAGAAAGCTTCTGCCAAAGGCCAAGTACCCACAGAGTAAGAAGTGATTGAAGTGAAGCCCCCAGAAATACAAGAGAGAGGGAAAAAGAGCGCGAGCAACAAATCACCACATACACACACACCAGCTCCACACTGTTTCCCTTGTCTCAGGAGCCCAGTACAGGGGTTTGTAAAAGGAGAGAACTTGAGCTCCTGCTGCAGAGATAAACCTCTGCCAGAACCGAGTCCTGTAGAGCACAAAATAATTACAGCAGACTTCCTCACAGGAATGCCAAGGGAGAAAGAGAGAGAAAGAAGGAAAGAGTTCTTTAGTTTGCTCGCAAACTCCACAATTCTCTTCCAACCTTGTGTTGTGGTGAGGTGTCCTGGCAAAGAGAATTCAATGAAAGGGATTAGAAAACAAAGGGAGAAGGTTTTTATGTCTCACTGAACTCCATGATTAATGACTTGTTGTCTTCGATCTCTGTCCCTTGAAGAGGCTGCTTTCTCCCTGGCAAAGCAGGCAGACCAGGCAGGCAGGCAAGGCAGGGGTTCCTTTTACAGGTCTCACAGGTTGTCTGGAGTATCCAGGTTCATGGCAGAGGTGTCTAGTCTCCTGTGATCAGGCAATTCTCCCCCGAACAATAGAAGCATGGTGTTTTTCTAACCTTGCAGAAGTTCCACCTGGCTTAGTGGTGGATAGTCTGCTGGCTTATCCAATCATTAACTATGAACAGCTTCACTAACTGGTAAAAGGTGAGAATGAGTGACAATAAATCTTTCCAATCCAGGATTCTAAAATATCACTCCACTATTGAGAGACATAAATTTGGTCCAATAAAACAGAAAAGAAATGTTGTGGGAAATACAGAACCTGCATCCTGAAAAACCATAACAAGCAGATTGTAAAACAGCAGGCTTTGTTTGTCTCCATATGAGGAAGATTGGACTAGCTCAAACTTTTGAGGTAGTCTTTATAGTAATGAAGGTGGAGTTAAGGTAGCATAGTGCTATTTTGTGCATATTTGTTATATGTTTCTCAACATTAATGTCTTGGAATTTTTTTAGTATCTTCTGATTGCTTCTAATCTTTGGATCAATTTCATGTTTTTTTTTCCTTCACAACAGTGTAGTTTGGTGTACATGTGGTTAAATGAAAAGTATGCTTGATGTGTTTTGCTTTTTTCTGGCAGGGTGATAAGATCTTGGCTGTCTTATATGACAAAAGTTACTTGGAACTTCTCTTTGGCAGTATGCTATTGGAACATGAGAACATTTGAACTCTTTCAAGAGCAAATGTGTAGTTCAAATAGATTAAGACCCATACTGAGTTGCTACTTTTTAATATATACCAGCTAGGAATGCAAAATGCATCCTATATTAGCCATCTACCCATATGGAGAGTTTCTTCCTGAGTTGCTTAGATTTATACATTGAGTATGACTGTGTATCCTCTTCCAGATGATTTAAAATAGTTGATGGTGAAATTTGCAATTATCTTTTTCTGGAGTGATATAGGACATAAGTGTGATAAATGTGGAATTATTTTACATTTTAATTTGTTGCTGTTATTAATAACTTCAGTTTCTTTTATGAGACAGTAACTTTAGTCCTTCTGTTTCTTCTTTACATATGTCAGTAGTTTTGCCAAATCACATTTTTCCCCTCTGGCAAGCAATTCAAGTTGTTTTTAAACTCTGAATCTTTAAATATGTTGTCTTATCTGATCTGGCATCTTGGTAGTTTGGTAATCTTTCCTTCTTTTGCTAGTTCCTCTCTTCCTTTATAGATGCAGGCTAAAGTGAAGTTGAACACTGGAGCATGCTTACAGATCTTAGAAGTTGCGTTACTTGATACAACCTGTGTTAAAGACACCAGTCTGTGCCTATGCGTATGCAAAGAAGAGATCATTAACTTGTGTCAGCAGCTGCAAGATAGCAGTATGGTACAGATTTCAGAGAAATCTCCTGATGTAGGTTTTACCTTGTTTTGAAACAGGTCTCTAATACCCTAGAAAAACATGTTTCCATTCTACCGCTTCTTCCAATAGTTCCAAATTTGTCTTATCTAATGAGAAGGGTTTAATACTGTTCTTGAAAGGTATATAAAATACTCATAGAGTTGATGAACAGGCTTGCTCTGGGTATTTTAGAAGAGATATATTTTGCCAGTACCAAAAAGTCCTTTCTGACCTTTCAGTCAGTGAAGTGTGTATTATCTTTGCTACCCTCTTCTTATGTTACATTGGGCTTTATTACCATTTTGTAGTATTTTTACCTTCTTCATTGCATGGGTCACTTATGGTTGCCATTATACCTTGTCTGAACTGTTTCTCATTTATAGCAGTATTTTTGTTTTGGGGTTGTTTTTTGCTTTGTGAGGGAAAATTGTAATTTTTTTTCTAAAAAATAAGTGATTTCTCTGTGCTTTGGTTTTCGCCATAGTATCTCTGACTCTTCTGCCTTGTTAGTGCTTGGTTTCAGACTCTGTTGATCCTGAACACTTTTTTCTCAATTCCAGCTAGGAAAGTAACTCATGTTGATCTGTCTTTTTAAGTATCCTTGTTGCTTAATTTCTCTTTTGCCTGCCAAAAATTATGTTTTCTCATGTGTTGACTTTCTATTTAGCTGGTGGTTTTAAGCAATGTGAAATCTTAAGTAAAGAAGACAGTAATGTTAAATTGCTCTTCCCTTGTGCCATGTAGTAGCTTCTTTAAGTGGAAGCATTGTGCACTAACTTCCAATGGTTTAATATGTGGCTGTTTTTCAGTTATAGATCTATAAAATACAACTTAGAGAAGTTGTTTCCTAGCATAGCTTCTGACCTATCATGCATACTGCAAAACCAGATTGCACTTCATACTTCTCTAATGGTTAGTCACTAGCTTAATTTAAAAAATCTGAAATATTCTGAAATAAATTTGCTTTGTTGTGTCATTTACTTCATGAGAACTGGAAATCTTGCTTTAGGACAAAAAAGTCATTTTTGCATAGGACAATGCACATATTAATGGGAGTGTGTTGGCTGTGTTTTTTCCACTTGATGATGTGCTACAGTCATCAAGTACTTTTTCAGTGCTGGTATAGTTCAAAATAATGTGAAAGTTCATCTTCCAGTAGATTGTTTTCCATAATATCACTTCATTAAAAATGGAAAAAGAATACAACAGATTAAATTAATGGTCAGACAACCTTGTTAGATCCTATGTGAAATCTGGGGGACATGGGTTGTGTTCAAATTCTAAAATATATTACAATCTAAGCTAGAGGAAGACTAGTATTTCTGTACAAATGTGTAAAATAACTTCAACAGGAAACAGTTCAATTAGGTAACTCCTGCAGTGTGGGAACCAGATGAAATAGGTTTTAAACCAGGTTAGCCTGCTCTGCTAATTAATTTGAGTGCTGTCAGCTTCTGGTAACAGTACAGTCTTCTTCTCAATGTGTTTTGAAAAATAAGATATAGCTTTATCTAGAAGATAGCACATCGTGTGCCCAAATATAGGATAAAACCAGTCATGGTTGCTGCAAAAAAACCAGGTAAAATCACCTGCTAATTTTTGATTTCTGATTTTTCTTCCTTTTAATGGTGATTACACATCCCTTGCTCTGAAGAGAGAAAAACTTTGGAGTTTCTTATTAGGTACAGTGCAGCTCTGCCAGAAAGAGTATATTAGTTTGTAATGTGTTCTTTAAGTTGTGCTTAAATAGAATGGAATTTCAGGTTTCCGTTTAAGTTCTGTTACAGCAAAAACAGCTCCTGTCAGTAAACATATCGACAAAAGGCAAAAAATTCAACACTATGGTTTAGCTTACTATGCCAAATCAAACCTAGTTATTTCAGCTTGTAAATTATCAAAATGTTTTCAAGTGTCAAATAGCTTTTGTCTCAAATTGTCATGTTTTTTCCCTCGTAACTAACTAGACTAAACATTGTGGCACAGTAGTAGTGGGAGTTCACCTTAAATTCGAAAGTCTTGATTACTAATGGAACTTAGTAGTAACATGATAGGTAGACTGTTTCCTGTGCTGTTGAAATTGTGACTCACTAGTGTGGATTTCACAATTTTTTATTTTTGTAAAGCCTTTAGAAAGTTAATGTTAGAATCTGTATATTTCATATACAGTATATGAAAGCCTAGAGCTGTGTAAACATATATTTCTGTCCAGTAATTTATTCCCAAATTAATTATGCCTGTTCCCTATAACTGTTACTTTATGATATGTCTTTTCCACAGACACCGAAGATGCTAACAAGAAAGATTAAGCTTTGGGACATTAATGCCCATATAACCTGTCGTCTGTGCAATGGATACCTGATTGATGCTACTACTGTAACAGAATGCTTACATACTTGTAAGTAGAAATGCAAATTAAAATCAAATTGTTTTTAATTTGATGTGCATCATGATTTAATATTGCTTGTTTGAAATTAAAACTTCTATGCAACAGCCATAAGAGTGAAGGCTTTTCTAGGCACTTATTAATCATGCGGATTGGGGGTAGGAAAATTCCTAATTGGGTCTCTCTGCCCCCGAATTCATTCCAAACTGGGACAGTTTTCTTGTTGAAGTATTGTAGTTGAGTATGGCATGCAATTACGTAATAGTGAATGATGCAAAATCCTACTTCGGGACCTTATTTTTTCTGGGGTGGTGAGAAATTAATAGGTAGCTTTCCACTGGAACTGGAGACACCTGAGCTGCTAGTTGGTTTGTATATAGTGTGATCTCTGCTTATAGCTAAGCACACAAATAACATAGGCACAGAATTGAAATGCAGAATTCTGTATCAACCAGACA
>VZRI01002857.1:11816-78338 GCA_013397515.1 Upupa epops
AAGAAGCCCATCCAGACCAAGTTCCGGATGCCCGTCTTCAACTGGGTGGCCCTGAAGCCCAGTCAGATTGACGGCACTGTCTTCACAGAGCTCAATGATGAGAAGGTCCTGGAGGTGAGGCCATGGGGGGGGATGTCCTGGGGCATCCTGAGGGGTTCAGGGGGGGTCCAGGCTGGATTGTCCTGCACTGAGGTTGCCCCAATGCCCACCCTGCACCCATCCGTGGTGTCCCCTGCCTCCTGGAGGAGCTGGAGGCTGGAGCAGCTCCTTGGTGCCAGGAAAGGGGACAATGTGGGGTCTGTTGTCCTGTGTCAACCTGTCCTTGTACCCTCATCCTCACATCCTGTCCAGGTCTTCATCCTCTGGTCTTCTCACCTCCTTCTTAACCCCTCCCTAGCCCCTTCCTCCATCCTCACCCCTTCAACTTGACCTCTTCTCCCTGCTCCATCTTCACTCTCTCACTCATCTCCCTCTTGTCCTGGTCCTTTGACCCCATCCTCATCCCAGATGTCCCATCCCACCTCCCTGCGGTGTCCTGAGCCCTGTGTCCCCACAGGAGCTGGACATGAGTGACTTTGAGGAGCAGTTCAAGACCAAGGCACAGGGTCCTGCCTTGGACATCAGTGCCCTCAAGGTGAAGGCCACACAGAAGGCTCCCAGCAAGGTCACCCTCATGGAGTCCAACCGAGCTAAGAACCTGGCCATCACCCTCCGCAAGGGTGGCCGCAGCGTCCAGGACATCTGTACAGCCATTGAGACGTGAGTATCCCCACTTTGATGGGAGAAGGTTGGGACAAGGTCAAGGAGAAGGTCAGGAGAAGGCTGGGCACAAGCTCAGCTACACCAGGGATTTGGGATGGTGTGGGATGTGCTGGGGGTAGTCGAGTGGTGGCACCAGCTGTGGGGCTGCAGGGATGCCAGGAGCAGGGATGGAGAGATGGAGATGTATGGGTAGCAGCCTAGGGATGGACTGGAGATGAGAACTAGCCACGGCTGATGGGGTTGAGGGACCTGCTGTGGGGTCTGACAGCTCTGGGGGTCTCCCACCCCCCACAGATACGACCAGCAAGCCCTAAGCCTTGACTTTCTGGAGCTGCTGCTGCGCTTCCTGCCCACCGAGTACGAGCGAACCCTCATTGGGAAGTTCGAGCGGGAGCAGCAGCCACTGGAGGAGCTGTCGGATGAGGACCAGTTCATGATCCGCTTCAGCCGCATCCCCCGCCTGGCCGAGCGCATGAACGTCCTCATCTTCCTGGGCAGCTTCGGCGATACTGCTCAGCTGCTCATGCCGGTGGGTGCTGGGGGGATGTGGAGAGGGCAGGAGGCCGTGAGTGGGTGGGACTCATTCTGCAGCGGGATTCACCCCCTTCTCCTTCCACCCACAGCAACTCAACGCCATTATCGCCGCCTCCATGTCCCTCAAATCCTCCAGCAAACTGCGCCACATCCTCGAGGTGAGGGCTGTGGCCAAGGGACCTAATGATCTCAAAGGGCTTTTCCAACCTGAGTGATTCTGTGACTGTGATGGGGGACACTGGGCTGGACTGGGCACTGAGTCCCCTCCCTGGGGTGCCCTGTCCACCTGTCCATGCTGGGTTGTGTCCCTGAGCTGTTGTGTCTCCACAGATCGTCCTGGCCTTTGGGAACTACATGAACAGCAGCAAGAGAGGGGCAGCCTACGGCTTCCGGCTGCAGAGTCTCGACGCGGTAGGGTGGGCCTGGGGCTGCCTCATGTGCCAGAGTCCTCCTGTCCTGTGATCCCCATGCACTGTTGTCCCCTTGTGCTCACCTAGGTTCACTGCCTAGGGACCATCTGTGGGGCTGGAGGAAGATGGGGACCTGCTGTGGGGATGGAGGCTCTGGGTTTGAAAGGACTTGGGATTCAGCTTTGGGGATGGAAGGATGGAGGGACCATCTGTAGGGTTGGAGATGCTTGGAGGGAGCTAAAGGGGTGGAGATGGACAAGAAGTAGTTGTGGGGCTGAAAGGATGCAGAGACCACAGATAGGTGGAGGGATGGAAGGGCTAACCATGCGGGTGGGAATGGGAACCAGCTGTGGGGATGGAGGGATGTGGAACTCGTGGGGGTGGAGAGAGATGGGAACCAGAGCCTGCCCTGAGCCATGGTGAGGTAGGTGCTGGCATGTGGGTCAGGACTGTCCCTGCTCTCTCCCAGCTCCTGGAGATGAAGTCAACAGACCGCAAGCAGACACTGCTGCATTACCTGGTGCGGGTGATCATGGAGAAGTACCCTGAGCTGACCGGCTTCCACACTGAGCTGCACTTCCTCGACAAGGCAGGCACAGGTAGCTCCCACAGGGACTGGGCTGGGAGGCTGCAGCCCCTGTGTGGGAGCTCTGTGAGCCTGCCTTGACCCCACCTGTCGTCTTCCCGCAGTCTCCCTGGACGGGGTGTTGCAGGACGTGCGCAGCCTGCAGCAGGGCATGGAGCTCACACGCAGGGAGTTCCTGCGGCAGGATGACAGCCCTGTCCTCAAGGACTTCATCAAGGTCAACTCAGCCGTGATGGAGAAACTCCAGGCTGACAGCAAAACCGCCAAGGTGGGTGCTGTTGGGTCGTGGCCAGGATTTGGCCTCCCTATTCCTATGCTGGGACACCCTGCTCACACCTCTGTCCTGTGGAAGGGGCTCCTGGTTGGGGTGTGGCTCCAGCAGAACTGGGAACTGGAGGGGAACGGAGAGGTGGGAAGGACTGGAAGGAGGTGGTGGGTGATGGTGTTGTGCTACCTGGCCCCAGCGCCTTGAATCAAGGTGTCTGTGCCTGCAGGAGGCCTACGAGTCAGCCGTGGAGTATTTTGGGGAGAACCCCAAGACCAGTCCCCCCACCACATTCTTCCCCATGTTTGTGCGCTTCATCAAAGCCTACAAGGTAGGTAGGAGGGGATGGAGGAAGGTTGTGCCTGGTTCTGGGGGTTCCGACGTCCAGGTGGGGTTTGAGCCCACTTTGGGGTACCTGGCAAAAGCCCCATGTGAGGCTGGAGGGGGTTGTGGGGTAAAGAGACACCCTGGAGTGTGGTGCTGCCCTTTGGGGTGGTCAGAGATGCTGGAGCTGGGCTGGGGTGAGCTGGAGGCTGTGGCCCTGCAGCAGAACCCCCAGCTCAGTACCTCCCTGGTCCTCTGTCAAGAAAGCAGAGCAGGACATCGAGCTGTGGAAGAAACAGGAGGCAGCGGCCAAAGAGGCAGAATCTAGTCCCCCTGGCAGCGAGAACCAACCTCAGGTGAAGATGTCCCTGGCGACTCTGTCCTGGTGGGGCAGCCCCGAGTGGGCTCTGCAGTGGGGAAGGGCAAAACAGGGCCTGGGGAGGGAGAGCAGGGTGGGGTGAAGATGAGGGGCAGCGAGTGGCCACAGTTCACCCTGCACTATCCCTGGCCACAGCTGCCCATCCAGAGGGCCAAGCGGCAGCAGATGGACATGATCGCGGAGCTGAAGAAGAAGCAGATGGTGAAGGAGCCGCTCATCTACGAAGGCAAAGATGGGGCCATTGAGGACATTATCTCAGGTGAGGGGCTGAGCCTCCCCCCTGCAGCACTTCTGGGCCAGGGGGTGGAGGACATCACAGCTGAAGGACCTCCAAGCCCCATCGTGGGGACCAAACCTTCCAGTAGCACCTTCCCACCCTCATGTGGCAAAGCTGCCGAGAGCTCTCTGCTCTGTCTCATGGCTTTTCCTACTCTTCTGCTTCTTTCTCCTCTTTCTTTCCCTCCCTCCTCCTCCTCTTTGTCCTCCTCCTTCTCCTCTTCCTCCTCCTCCTCGTTGTCTCTCTGGATCGCTCTGCTCAGCTCTGAAAACTGTCCCTTTCACGGCCCGGACGGGCAAACGCTCGTCCCGGCTCTTCTGCGATGTCAGCTTCAACGAGGAGAGTCCTCTGTAGGTAACGTGGGGGCAGCCGGGGGCAGCCGGGCTCAGGGCTGGGGCTCAGCACCCGGGGGTGGGGGGCTGATGGACCTCCCCAACCTCCTGGGTTTCTATCCCCACTGTCACCTGGGCCTCGGTGGCAGATCTGCCCCCCCTTAGGGGGGCATCATGGTATCGACCCCATCACCACAGCAGGGTGCTGGGCACCGAATGGGCTGAGGGGAGGGTCCCACAGAGTGTCGGTGGCTGCTGCCCCTCCTCTGAGTCCATGGATTGGGCTTTGTCTGAGCATCCCTGTCCCCAGGTTGGGGGGCAGTTGGGCGCTGGGAGGTGGCAGTTGGCTGGGGGGTGTTGGGGTCCTCACTGAGCTGGGCAGGTGCAGCTCAGCCACTCCATGTGCTCCCCCGGGCCAGACCTGCGGAACAACCCGTACCGCCGGGCGGACAAGGGCCGCGGCAGCGCCAAGAAGCGGGCTGCGGGGCAGAGCCTGCAGGCCACTCCGGACATCGCTCTGTGACCGGCGCCGGCCCCGCGGCTGCCAGGACAGGGGCAGGAGCATCTTCCCGAGACAGATGGGACTGTGGGACCTCGACCTGTGGACCTGGGACGTTGAATGGATGGTGCTTGCTCTCAGCCAGCTGCCATCCTGCCTGCCCGTGTGTCTGGCTCAGGGATCCCCCAGCTCCTGCTTAGCGACAACTCTGAGCTCCTCTGTGTCAGGCTGGTGGGACTGGGGGATCCTCCAGGAAGCGGGGAGCTCAGAGTGGGCTCCAACTTATTCTGGAAAGAAAAGAGGGGCTGCCCCAGCCCTGCCCCATCCCAGGGGCTCAGGGGCTGCCCTGTGCACTGGTGGCTCCCCATCCTCCACTTGCCGGTGCCTTTGATTTCCCCTGCTGGAGGGGAAGAGGGTTGTGAGCCAGCGCTGGCGGCCTCTGCCTTTCTCCCCCACCTCTCCCAGCCCCTTTTGTCCTCTGTTCTCCTCCGCTGCAGAGCTGAGCCTGCATAGGCTGTGCCTCTCTCTTCTCCCCGAGGAGCCGCTTTGGAGACCCACCCTGGGCACCCCCTGAGCCCCAGGAGCTGGCAGGGTGCTATTTTACAGCCATTTTAGAAGTCTTCCTCTCAATTCCCTGTGCTGCGGCCACAGGGACTGCAACAACCACACACTGGCCCTCCCCAGCACCCAGAGGCTGTGGCGAGCAGCACTGGGGCTGCTCCCCGTGTAGTGACACTCAGTAGGGGGGAGTCAAGGACTGTCCTCAAGTCTCTGTGAGGTGGAACCCAGCTCTGCCTTCCTGCAGCCCTTTCGGAGCCCGAAGCTGCTCCCTGTTAGGCACCAGGTGCAGGGTGGGAGGTGCTGGGCAGCCCCCAGTCCTTCTGGGGTCCCCTCATCCCCCACTGCTGAAACCACACGGGAAAGCAGCATGAGCTCCGCCAGATTCCATTCCCCCCTGCCCTGCTGCCCACCAGCAAATCCAACCCAGCACCATCCCCGTTAACCCTGCTCCTGCATTTGCTTTGTTAACTGGCCCTGCGAGGGCTCACAGTGGCCACAGTCATTCCCCCAGCCCAGTGCCCGCTGCCTGCTGTAATTGTGCTGCCGCTCGCCCGCCGGCTCTGAGGGGAGGGAAGGGAGGGGGTGACTGTGTAACTTATCTCTGCCTTTCAGCCAGAAGTGGGAACCGATCCCTGCTGATTTCTAGAACATTATTTTTGTATCTCGAAGGCCTCTGGAACCGAGAGCAGAGCTGGAATAAAATGAGACTATGGATACCTGTGTGCGGGGAGAGGGAGGGAGAGACGGAGGGGTTGGGTGCGGAGTAGGGTGAGAGCAGCCCTGAAGAGAAGACCTGGGGGTGTTGATGGAGCTCCCCAAGAGCCAGCAGTGAGCTCCTGCAGCCTAGAAGGCCAACTGTGTCCTGGGCTGCATCAAGAGCAAGAGAGGGGATTCTCCACCTCTACTCTGCTCTGGTGAGAGCCCACCTCAAATCCTGCAGCCAGTCCTGGTGGCCCCAGCATCAGGAAGGACAGAGAACTGTTTGAGAGAGTCCAGAGCCCACAGAGACGATCCAAGGGCTGGAGCACCTGCACTCTGAGGACAGGCTGAGGGAGCTGGGGTTGTTCAGCCCAGGGACGAGAAGACTCCAGGGGAACCTTAGAGCTGCCTTCCAGTCCCTGAAGGGAACCTCCAGGAAGGCAGCAGAGGGACCTTTCCCAAGGAGATCCAGCAACAGGATGAGGGGAAAGGGTTTGGAACTGGAGGACAGTAGGGTCAGCCTGGATCTGAGGAAGAAGTTCTCCAGTACCAGGTTGAAGAGACTTGAATTGATTGCCCAGAGAGGCTGTAGCTGCCCCCTCCCTGGAGGTGCTCAAGGCCAGGTTGGATGAGGCCTTGAGCAACCAGGTCTGGGTGAGAGGAGGTTGGAGTAGATGAGCTCCGAGGTCCCTTCCACCCTGAGCCAGTCTGTGCTGGAGGGAGAGACAGAGGGATTGAGATGCTGCCGCTTGTTGCTCCTCTACCACTACATGCCCTGTGTTAGGAAGGGCTCCCAGCAGTGCTGACTGGGCTCCTTCAAGCAGTTTGAAGTGGAAGGTTGTTTCTCAGTCGCCCCGACTGCTGCTCTGGGTCTCCCCTCAGCCCTACAGGTTCTTCCAGCAGCCAGGCAGGGCTGATGTGACAGGTAACTACAGCAGCAATAGGTGCAACAGGCTGAGAGAAGGGACCAGCCAGGACCTGCGGCTCTTCCAAGGGACAGCCCCACCTCTCACCCCACTAGTGGCCCCAAGGAAAGGGTGGCAGAGCCCAGGTCCTTCTCTCTGCTGGGCTGCCTGCATGAGAAGACCACAGCTTTTGCCACCTGCAGCGGCAGCTGATGGCTCAGGAGAACCCGAGTCTTACACCACACCCCACAGAAGCTGTTCCCCATCGGGGCTGTCCCCGGAGCCAAGAGGAGGTCTCATGCTGCCCTGCACCAGCGCCAGGAAAGGCAGTGACGGAACCCATCCAGGTTTTTTTTGAGCGGCCAGCAGGTTCCATTCCTGCCCTCTCAGCACCAACACAGGGTCTTGACAGCAGCCTCCTCCCAGCCTCAGCTTTGCTGAGGGGTGTGGGTGAAGCTCCACAGCTCCATCTGCCCACCCTGGAGGATCCCAGAGCTCCTTTTTCTGGCATCAGTGGGAAGACTCAGCAGTTCCCAGAGCAGCAAACCCCCCCCTGCAGCGGGACAGCAGGAGGAACAGGGTTGATTTACAGGATGACAGAGACGGGTGCCAGCATTCAGCTCCGATCCATCAAACACACTGCCGCCTCTTCTTAGCAGAAACCCAACAGCAAACCTGGGGTGATTTACTGAACCAGCCCCAGGCTTCCCCCCCTCTTGGCAAACACCTCCTTCTCCAGGACATCCCCTCAAACCTCCAGCCGTGAGAACAAAACGTTAAAGCACTTCTTTTTTCATCTTTATTTTCTCTTTCCTGTGAAAAATGCTGATTTCCAGAGCTCACAGCTCGGTATCCAAGTGTCTTTCGTTCACAACGCGCTCGTCATCGCGGCGCCTTCACCCACGCCAGTGTCCCACAGACATCAGCAGCTTTGCCAACAGAGATTCTTCCAGGCTTTCGGAAGGAGCTTCACAAGAGCCATCTGTGTTTAGACTCCTACTGCTGCTCGTCCTCCCCTACACCCTGAACTGGGGGGCTCTGGCCTCCAGACCAGTTATGGCACTGAGCATGGCTTCAGCCAAACGTGAACACAGAGACCCAAAACCTTTCCTGACCTTCTCCTCTGTCAGCACTGCACAGCCAGCCCTCATCGGGAAGCTGGACTCTGCCTGCCTGTGGCAGCAAGAACCACCAGCTAAATGAAGTGGAAACTGCCCTGGCAGCACAAGAGTCGAGATCTCAGGCTGGTTGGCAGCAAAGCCCTGAAAACCCCAGAGACACTGCTGAGAGGAGGACAGAGCAGGACAGTAAGAAAGAACCAGTGGTCTGAGCCACCTGATCCTGCCTGCCCCCAGAGCTGCTGCTCTGGCTGGCTGTCACACAGAGGTGGAACCCTACAGCCTCACCTCCTTGCTGTAGGTGACAGCAAGACAGGACTGAAGGTGCTGGGATAAATAGAGATGCTGGCTAATGCTGGTGTGAGAGTACAGGAGGCCACAGACCTCTCCATCGACCCAACATGGACGTTCTGGCTTCCAAGGACTTAGTGCCTGGGATTAGCATTAATGCTAGTGATGAAAACTTAAAGCTCTAGAGTCCTGCAGACCGAGAGCAGCCACATCCTCCCCTGCTGCTCAGCAGAACTCAGGCCTCTCACCAACATGCCCAACCCTTCACCTGCACCTCGAAGCACTTTGCAGACAACAGGGAGAGCCAGGAGCTGCAGCCTTTCGGAAGGGACCAACACTGACAGCCAGGAGCCAGTATGACCAGCAGACTCTTCTTAGAAATAACCCACAGGTTTTTCTCCTCCCTGCCCTGGGAGAAGCCCAGGAAGGCTGCTGGCGGTGGGGAGGTTGGTCGGTGCAGTGCACTGATGGTGAGCTTGGGACTTCCTGGGCACCCAGCACCGATCCCTCCAGCTCCAGTGATTTCAGTCTTTTATGGCACCTACCCCTTCAGTCAACCTTCCCCCTTCCAGCCAGCTCCTTCCTGGAAAACTGCTGTGTGACACAATTGTTTGGGTGGGAAAAGCTCTTCCAGCTCATCAAATGCAACCCTGATCCCAGCTGTCCCATCCCACCCCAAACCCCATCCCTGAGCTCCAGATCTCCAGGACTGGGAAACACAGCCAGGGATGGCGATTGAACCCCCTCCCTGGGCAGCCTGTGCCAAGGCCTGAGGGCCCTTTCCAGGGAGAAGTTTCTCCTCAGGGCCAACCTCACCTTCCCCTGGGGCAGCCTGAGGCCATTTCCTCTGCTCCTGTCACTTGTTTCTTGGGAGAGGAGACCAACTCCACTCCTCTCTCCGCTCTCCTTTACAGACTGGGCTCTGGCTGTGGAAGCCCGGCTGTAACCAGGTGCCTGTTCAGGAGGGGGCATGAAGTGCTTTGCAACAGAAAGTGCTGCAAACCCGATACCCACAGCGGTGCCAGCTTGCATTTTCTCCCCAAGTTCCACATCTGGACTCCATCACAGGCAGAGTCCCCCCATGAGAGACCTCATGCCGTGTGGATCCAAACCATTCTAGGACACTCAAGGGACAGAGTAGCAGCTACGTAAGGACTGTCAGTCCTCACAAAGGGGGGCCAGAGTCCAGCCCTCCCCAGCTGTTTTCTCCGTGAACTTCACTCGAGAAAACTGTCAACATCCCACCCTGCTGTGTCCCCCAGGACCAGGAGGTCCAGCAGGGCTTACACTGCTCTTTGGGAGCTGCTTCTCTGCTCAGCCCGGTGTGAACCATCCCTGCTTTGAGGCCACTGTGCTCCCGGAGGAGCCACTACAGCCTGCCCAGTGACTGTTGGGTCTGTGGGGACTTGGAGCAGCCCTGAGCAGGTACCTGCACAGCCCACCCCTCTCTGAGGGCTATCAGAGGGCCAGTGAGCTGTGCCCGTCTGACTTCCACCCATACGGTCTCAGTCCGCTCCAAACAACCTACAGACCAGTAAAGAACCAGCTCGAAGCTGAAGGAGGGCTGAGCCCAGGCACCATCCCACTCCATTAGCACATTCTGACAGAAGGAGAGCAGGAAGAGGCCTCGTGCCAGTCTGTAAGTGCTGGTGAGGACAGACAGAGCTAAGGTGCCTCAGGGAACCAGGGCACCAGTCTCCAGCAGCTGGGCTGGGAGCCGGGGAGAGATTTTCATGCACACAGCAGCCTAATTCCTACCTGGGCTGAGCTGCTGGCCCTTATCCCTCCAGGGGAAATGGGACAGTCCTTGTGACTTCTAAGGCAGCGATGGGAACAGAATGAGGAACACAACTCCTCCACCCAGACAGCACAGAAGAGAACCCCCTCTTCCTGCCAGCCAATGCTGGCAGCACCAGCTCCTCAGCTGGGGAGACCTGAAGCTGAGAGCTGCCAGCAAAGACCTTTGTGGGAACAATCTTTTGATTCAAGAAGAAAGTGTCTGCAGGGAAGGGTGGAAGGTGAAACCAAGACCCCAGCTAGCTATTGCTGTTGATTTTCCCCATGCGAGAGGCGAGAGGCAGAGAAGCTGCTGCCCAAAGCCCACAGCACAATCAGCTTTTCCTCCTGCTCGAAGGAAGTCAGCGGCTCCCCTCTGCACAGCCAACCACAGTGGTTCTGCAGATACCCAACCTCCACCTCCTCCTCCTCCTCCAGGCAAGCTCAGCAATGACCAGCTTCACCCCACAGCCTGAGCACCAGGAGCCCTCAGCCAGGCCCCCTCTTCTCCTGAAAAGCACAATCTCATTCCTCTGAAAAGCAGGAATGTCCACCCACCATCCTCAAGCTCAACCTAACGCTCACCCCCAAACCAAGTAATTCCCACTCTTCTGGGGAATGTCTAAGCTCGGGACAAGCTTTGGAACTGGGTCAGAAGAGACAAGAGAAGTGAGGCCCAGGAGCAGTAAGTCACGGAGCCGCTACCCTACTTCAGCACAAAACACCCCCAGCTGCACTCGCTGCTCCTCAGCAGGGGTGGTTGGAAGCTTTGGCAATCCCTTCTTTCAGTGAAGTAAAACCCTCCAAAGCAGGAAGAGCGTCACGGCCTGTTCTCCAGCTGACCGTGTTTGACTCGCCACATCCAGCTAACGCTGCAGTCAGGGGCCAGGGTGCACTGCAGCTCGATCCCGGAGTCAGGGACCTCCATATCACAGTGAATGGGTTGCCCCTCCTTCGTGACCAGGCTGAAGGCAGGGACTGGTATCTGTGAAGCAGAACAAACAGATCTGAGCGGCTCTTGCTGTCTCTTCCAGAAGCTAAAATCCCTCTGTTAAAGCCAGCAAACAGCTTCCCTTGGGGATGGGAAGCAGGAACATCCTAACCTGTCCTGGTTTTGTCTGGGGTAGAGCTTTCTTCTCTCCTAAGAGAGCACCTCTGATACTGACCCTGCTGCTGAACTGCCTCAGCCAAGTGTTCTGACTGTTCCTCGTGGTTCCTGAGCTGTCTGCGTCTGGGCACTGTGAGTTCCTCTTCAGACAAGAGCTGCTTTGCTTTGTGACAGCCAGGAGAAGGGAACACGCCACAGAGCCGTGACAGCGCTCCAGCAGACCCTGCGCTTCTGCACCTTCTTTGTTTCGAGCTGATCAGCACACTTGACTCTGGGATGAGTCACAGGGCCCACAGACCCTCTGGAGCTGCTTTCAGGGACTGCCAGAGATGCCCACGGGGTTTGCTGCAGGCTGCTGGTACCTCCTCCAGCCTAACAAGTGAGAAGCCCGTTGCCCTCAGCTGACATTACTGCTCTCAGTGAAAAGGTCACTAAGCGGTTCCTCTTGGGACAACAGAGGAAGAACTTGTCTTTATAGAGGAGGAGGAGGATTTTTAAGCTGCAGCACAGGTACTCTCTATGATGAAGATGCCTGTGGTCCCTGTGACAATTAGCAACAGCTTATGATTCAGAAAACACCTTCTGGTGTCACAGTCATAGCAGCAGTACTCAAGTTACGGCATCCAATGTGTCCTCAGGATCCTCGAATGGAGGATGGGATGAATTTAAATCAGACCGTAGGTAGAGATCCCTCCCTGGGAGGGTGTTGAGGCCTTGGAACCAGTTGTCCAGGGACTGCTGTGGCTGCTCCATCTCTGACAGCGTTAAAGGCCAGGCTGGATGGGGCTCTGGGTACCCTGGTCTGGTGAGAGGTGTTGCTGCCCATGGCAGGGAGCTGGGGATGGATGAGCTCTGAGCTCCCTTGCAACTCAAACCAGTCTGACCCCATGATTCTGGGGTCACTGGATTTTAAGGCTTTATGGAAGAAACTGCTTCCTGGCCAAAGCTCTGTGCTTAACTCACAGCTCTGGGTCTCACCTGGCTGCTGATCCCAGTGGCAATGTCTCCCACCTTCGTCCTGTGGAAATCCCTGATGTGTAAATTTTCTCCACTTAGCAACTGGATCTGGATTTTCACTCCTGAAATGGGCAAGAGAAGCTGTTACCTTCTGCTATTGGCGCGAGGACTGCACAGCCAGACAAAAGGTGCCTAGAACCCGAGTACTGGCTCTGGGCATCAAGCTTTTCACTTGTGAAGGGCTTCTGCTGAGCATGGAGGTTGGCTGGAGACAAGAAGGACTCACAGAGCAGAGCCGGACTGAGCTAGAAAGCAGCTCGAGAGCTGCACTGATTTGCACGCCACGCTCTCAGAGCTGCCCTGAAGACCTGGTTCTGGAGCTCTTTCCTGCTCAGAGGAGCTGCAAAAAGCAGAGTCCATGGCTGCATCAGACCCTGAGTGTTCTGGAACTGGAGAAGAGAAGGCTTCCAGGGGTAGCTGATACAAGCCAGGATGGCCTGTATCAGCACTGGTGTGGCCAGTGGGACCAAACCAGAGATCATCCCCCTCCTACTGAGCAGTGGGGAGGCTACAGTGTGAATGCAGAGGTCAGTTCTGGGCCCCTCACTCACTGCCAGAAGGACACTAAGGGTTTGGAGAGAGCCCAGAGAAGAGCAATGGATCTGAGTAAGGGTCTGGAGCACCAGTGCTCTGAGGAGGGGCTGAGGGAACGGAGGGGGTTGAATTAGAGAACAGGAGGCTCAGAGAAACGTCCTCAATCTCTGTAGCTCCCTGAACTCCAGGTTGGAGCCAGGTGGGGGTCGGTCTCTTCTCGCCAGGAACAAGGGACAATATGAGAGGAACCGGACTCAAGCTGCCCCACAGGAAGTTGAGGTTGACCCTGAGGAGCATTTTCTGCCCCCAAAGGTATCCCCCAGGCCTGGCCCAGGCTGCCCAGGGCAGGGGTTGGTTTCCTGTCCCTGGAAGAGTCTCAGCTGTGGAGCTGTGTGTTGAGGGACAGGGGACAGTGGGGCCCTGGCAGTGCTGGAGGATGGCTGGACTTGATGGCATTTTCTAACCTAAAAGGTTCGGAGATTCTTGACAACACAAAGTTTCATGAGGGTCTGTCCAGGCAGAGCAGCCAAAGGATAAGAGCAGCTCAGGGACTCCATGTTCTAGACCTTCTAGAGAGGGACACAGAATGACACCTGACCAGTTACCCCAACTCCCCCAGCTCAGCCTTACCGTTGAAGTAGCTGGGAGTGTCCGTGTGCCGACTACGGTTCAGCAGGTTGTTCCAGCTGAAGCTCTGCCCATCCACCTGGCTGTTCCAGGAATGAATCCCAGAGCTCATAGTGTCTCTAAAGCTATGAGAAGCCTTCATGGAATTCTGCAGAATGAAGGACAAGTTTGTCAGGGTCTCCTGAAGAAAATGAATTTGTATGAGAACAGAGGGTTTGACTGCACCGAGTGGCAGGAGAGCAAAGCACCAGGTGAAACTCTGATGTAAAGTAAGTGACAATGCCCAGGAAAATCTGTAACCACCTCATGACCCCACACTGCTGTCTGTACTGCCTGAAGAAGTCTGTGCTGTCTTAGGGTCTCAGCAGGTCAGTCAGATAACATCTGCTGAGTACCAGGCAAAAGTCAAACATCAGGGTTAGTTATCAGGGAGAATGCAACTCGGTCACCTCCACGCTGCACACCAGGCTGTGCCAATGGAGCTCTGCTCAGCCCCCTCGAAAAGGGCTGAGAAGGGGACGAGAAACAGCAACAGAGATGATGTCAGTCAGGAACTCTCTAGAGGACAGGCTATGTTACATTAGACTCTGCATCTATGAAAACAAAGAGTGAAGGGATTAGGGCCTTCCCTTCCATGAGAACAGACTCACAGGGTGGCTACCAGTGTCCAAGAGCCAGGTCTCCGTTCTGCCCTGTGCTGGCCTTTCCCTACAGATCCTTCAGCAGCCATTACCAGGAAGATAATGCTGGGCTCCAACTCACCAGAGCTCCTACACCCACCACTGCTTCTCCAGCTCCTTCCTCTGCATAAGGAGCATCAGAACTGCAGAGCTGGTCCAGATCCTCACACTTGATGCTACTGTGAGCACAAAGAGCAACTGGAGGAAGGGGAGCCAGGCTGGACTGAAGAACAACCCAATGGCAGGGAGGCTGATCTGCTTGATCATCTCTCAGGTCCTGTACAACTTCACCAGTCTATGATTCTGTGACTTGGTCCTACATACCCCACAGCCCCAGGGCAAAGACTCCTTCCCAAGGAAACCCCCAGCCACAAAGGTGAGAAACTCCAGCTATCCCTTGGCCAGAGCTTCCAGTTCCCCACAGGGGGCTACCCCCTATTTCCCAGTAACACCAGCAGCACCCATTCCCACTCACCTTCTCACTGGCATCAGACACAAACGGGCTGTCGATGCTGAGACACGAGAGCATTTGTTCTTGCTCTTCCAGCGAGTAAGGCTGAGAAAGGCTGTTCAAAAACAGTTCTGCGAGCAAAAAGGGAAGAGAAGGAAGGTATTTCCAGTGATTCCTTTCATCATTAACTGCTCTAATCACAGTCACTGCAATTAACAGCCTGAGCTTCCCCAGCATTACCTAAGGAATGTTGGTATCGATGTCCTCACAACACACGATGCTCAGTTCCTCAGCTAAATACAGGCTATGGCCACCACTGCGGAAGCAGGGAAACGGAGCCAGGAAGGACAGATGGGTTGTGCAACGCAACGCAGAATGCAAGAGGCAGGACTTGTGCCCAGAATTTCCCAGTTCTTGCCTATTCTGTCACTTCTCAGTCTCGGCTCTAGATCCATCCACACTGTACCCAGGAAAAGGTCAAGCTCAGGCGCGCAGCTCTCCATGTAACTCACTCTGGTGACATCCAGACCTGCCAAGGCTGCTGAGGATCCAAAGCCCTTTGAGAAGATACTACTACCCAGGGCTGGGATGAACTCAAAATAAGTGTGGCCAGGAGATACAGAGAGAGGATTCTGCCCCTCTGCTCTGCCCTGATGAGACCTCACTACAATCCTGTGCCCAGCTCTGGAGCCCTCAGTACAGGAAGCACAGGGACTTGATGGATGGGGCCAGAGGAGGCCATGAAAATGATCGGGGGGCTGGAGCCCCTCTGCTCTGGGGGCAGGCTGAGAGAGCTGAGGTTATCCAGCCTGGAGGAGAAGGCTCTGGAGGGACCTGATAGCGACCTTCCAGTCCTTGAAGGGGGCTACAAGAAGGCTGCAGAGGGGCTGTTTCTGAAGGCCTGGTGGGACAGGACAAGGAGCAGTGGTTTCCCATGAGAGAAGGGCAAACAGAAATGGGCTGTAGGAAGTAGTTCTTTAGTAGGAGGGGTGTTGAACACTGGAACAGTTTGCCCAGCAGGTAGTTGAGGCTCCACCCCTGGAGCTATTCAAAGGGAGGCAGGACAAGGCTCTGGGCAACCTGATCTGGTTGAGGCTGTGTCTGCTCCCTGCAGGGGAATGGATGCCTTTGGAGGTGCTTTCCAACCCAACCCATTCAGTGATTCTGTAAGTTACTTTTTTCCAAAGTTGAAGTCTCCAGTTCACTTCCACAGACCAGCAAACACGGGATTAAGGAAGAGGCAGCCTGGGTTACACTGGGCCAGTGGAGCTGCACTACTACTTCACTCTCTCTCTGATGTTTTGCAAATTCTGGGTTGCTGATGGTGACCAAATCCATGGGGCAGGTGGCTGTAGAATTTCTAGCACCAGAACGAAGCAGCTGTGGACTGATTTAATCACACTGACACCTCCCATCCAACAGGATTATCCCTCTCTGCAATAGATCATGTTTGAAACCCTAAAATCCCAATGAAGATGGAACTGCAGAGGACACCCAGAGGACAATGTCTGAAACTGGCTGGGTTTTGGGAGGTTCCTGCAGCACTCACAGAAGTTGTGATGGGCTGTTTGGAGTGGAAGGAAACCCTGAGCCTTGTGACACAGTGGACTGGTTAGGAACGATGAGTTTTGGTAATCTGAAGGGAAGCTGAGCAATTTGTGTAACAAGAGAGGAACCATGAGCAAAATGAGATCAGAGCTAAACCCAGAAATAACTGTCAGGAGGCCAGCAGAAAGCAGCTGAATTCCCTGTATAGCCCATCACTTACCTATCTCCAGCTGCTGAAGCTCTTGTTCCGAGATGGTTGTTGCTCTTTCTGCATGGCCGCAGCTCTTCAACGGCAGAGGAGTTGAGGAGAGAGGTGGAGGATCCCAGGTCTCCAAGGTCTCTTTCCAAGGGGTCCCCTCAGTTTGCTCCAGAGGTGGTGATGGTAGGACAGAGCTTGTACAAGAAACCTTGACTGCTACTTTTGGGTCAGAACCTGTCTCAGGAACTGGGCTCACTGTGGGGGACAGGGATGTCTGTAGGTTGTTTTCTTTGTTCAAAGAGAAATGTCTGGGCTCTCTGTATTCACCTTTCCAGGGGCTGGTCACACCTCCCACTGCAAAAACAGAACACACAGAGACATTGATCAGAGGGCTGGAGCCCCTCTGCTCTAGGGACAGGTGGAGGTAGTTGGGGCTGTTCAGCTTGGAGAGGAGAAGACCCTGGGGAGAACTTCTAGCAAACTTCCAGTCCCTAAAAGGGGCCCCATTGAAGGCTGGGGAAGGCTGTTCCCAAGGGGAGGGAAGGACAGGATGAGGGGTCCTGGTTTGAAGCTGGAAAAGGGCAGAGTGAGGCTGCACAGGAGGACAAAGTTGTTGAATCTGAGGGTGGGGGATGCCCGGACCAGGCTGCCCAGAGAGGGGCTGGAGGCCCCATCCCTGGAGCCATTCAAGGTCAGGCTGGCTGGGGCTCTGGGCAACCTGGTCTGGTCTGTGATGGCCATGCTTGGTGCAGGGGGGTTGGACTGGATGCCCTCTGGAGGTCCCTTCTAACACAACATAGGCTGTGATTCTTCAATTATCAAATAAAGATTAAAACCCCAGAGGTAAGGGGGGTTTCTACCTCTACCACAGTAGGGGTTTCTGAAATCCATCTTGCTGGAAAACAGCTTCTTCCAAAGACAAACCCAGGTCACTTCTACAATTTCTCACTGTTTCTACAGAACCTTTCAGCAGGATTAAGCTACAATAAATGATGAATAGTTTTTGAGGCAGGACTGGACCACAGCAAAGAGCTACAGGTCTGGATGCAGCAAACCTCTGCTCTCAGTTTTCCTGCTCCCTACACTTCAGCTCGCTTGAAGCACTTGATTCTTCAGCTGAACGTGAGCCCAACCCCAGCAAACCAAACACAACATTGTCTGCTTCAAGCAAGGAAGGAAGGAAGGAAGGAAGGAAGAAGGAGCATGTTAGAGCACACAGGAAGTGTCAGTTTACGTGGTGAAAACACCCAGCTGTGGGCAAAAGCCATCAACCCCAAAACACATCTCCCTGCTGCAGCCTGGGCTGAGCAGTCAAACACAGCGACAGGCTGACACAGCCAGTGAGCGGCCACATCGCTGCAGTGGGTGAGAAGCTTTAGAAAGGAGATTTCTACCTTCTTCAAGTGCCACACTGGTCTTAGTTCTCAGCTCTGACGCTGTCGCTCTGTGCAAGGGCTCCTTCTCCAGACCCATTTTAATAATCTCAGCAGTGAGCGGGTTGCAGGAGGGTGGAATTTCCCTCAAGGGAGGCGGCTCCTTCGCTATCTGTGCCATAAACAGGAAGCGAAAGAGGTTAGACCAGAGAGGCTTTGTCTGATTTCACCAAGGTTCTTCCCATCCTGAGTGTTTCCAACTGAAATTGCTGCGTTAAACCAGAGGCCTGAGCAGTAATTTTATGGTTTAAAATTCACACCCAAGTCAGGACACGGAAGGAGTGGCCCTGCCCTGGGTAACCCACAGCAGTCTGAGCAGCTCCGGAGAGCTGCCAGAGCATGGCTGGCATCATGACAGGCTGGAGAGGGAGAGGTGGGCCCGTGCCAACCTCAAGAAGCTCTGCAAGGCCAAGTGAAAGCTCCTGCACAGGGGTCTGAGCAAACACAAACACAGTCTGTGTGATGGAGTGAGAGCAGGAGAAGAACTCAGTGTGTCTGTGGGTAAAAAGCTGAGTATTAGCCAGCAATGAGCACTGGTAGCCCAAGAGGTCAATTGTGTCCTAGGCTGCATCAAAAAAATTGTGGCCAGCAGAATGAGGGAAGGGATTCTGCTGCTGTACTTTGCTCTGGTGAGACCCCACCTAGAGCACTACATCCAGCTCTGGAGCTCTCAGCACAGTGAAGATCTGGAGCTGTTGGAGCTGGGCTAGAAGAGGCTACAGAGGGCTGGGCCAGGCTGGGAGAGTTGGGTGGGTTCAGCCAGAGAAGATAAGCTCTGGAGAGACCTTAGTGTAGCCTTTTGTTGCATAGAGGGAGCTAAAGGAAAGCTGGGGAGTGCACTGATAAAACACAGCAGAAAGGTCTCCAACTAAAAGAGAGATTTAGATGAGATATATGGAAGAAATTGTATGCACAGGGTGGTGAGAGCCTGGCCAGGTTACCCATAGAGGTGGGAGAAGCCCCATCCCTGGAACATTCCCAGGTCAGGTTGGACCCTGGGGCTCTGAGCACCCTGCTCAGGGCAGGGGGTGGGACTAGATGAGCTCTTTAAGGTCCTTCCAGCCCAACCCAGTGTATGACAGAAGGACTCTCCAGCCAGGTGCGGTGGGATTTGGCAGACCTTGTCCTGTCACTGGAGCTCTGCTGGATCTCCTACCTTTAGACAGAGCGGATGGTTGTAGTACTGGGTCCAAGGGTGGCACCCGTTCAACATGTGCAGCATCATGCAGCAGCTGCTCCAGACATCCACTTTGGAGTCACAGCGCTTTCCCATCACCACCTCGGGAGCCATGTGGGTCTCAGTGCCAGGCACATAGTTCCCTGAAACCATTCAAATGAAAACTCATTCAGGAATTGTCCTAGTGCAATGGCTGGGAAGCCCAAGGCAGCCTCCTTGTCCCTTCAGCTAGTGAAACAATCACCCTAACCCAAAAATCAGCATTCAGTGCTTTTGTAAGATGTTCAACGGCTACAGCTCCTCATCAGTCCCATCCTTTACACACAGAACAGGTATTAAATCCTGTTTTGAGCAAATCTGGGAGACAAATCTGGAGAGCTCACCAGTATAAACCAGATCTTCCTCTTTCACAAACCCAGTTTAACCGCTCCAAAATCAGTGAGGAATTTCGCTTTGGGGGAGGCCAGGACCCTTCCCCCTTGGCAGGGTTATGTGACAAGGGAGAGTTAGGTGAGGGGACAAAACACTGAGTTGAACTGCTGACATCTTACAGAAAATACAACAGCCCTCCAGGCTGGGAGACAACCTGCCGACCTGGAGTGCTGATCTGCGCTCAGCAGGACACAGCCCAGCACTGTCAACCACCTGGAGTGCTGATCTGCGCTCAGCAGGACACAGCCCAGCACTGTCAACCATGCTACGTCTGGAAATACAGCTGAGACGAGTGAGCCCCGTGGAAATGCTCGTCAAGAAAGAACAAATCAGTAGGGGGATTGTTCAGCAGCAAATCCTGACCTGTGACCAAGCACTTCCCCAGGCTGTCGGGGTAAAGGTGAGCAGAGTGGCCAAAGTCACACAGGAGAGCTCTGCTTCCATCATCAGACAGCAGCACGTTTTCCGCTGGCAACGAGAAGAGTTTAATCAGTCTCCTTTCTATTGTGAGAGGGAAACCAGTCCAAAGTCCCCAGAACTACTGGTTTTTGAGCCCAAACCAAAGTCTGTTACTCCTGAGGAGGGGTCACTGCCTCAAGCAGGCTCATAGCCACAGTTAACTCGACTTGTAAGGCACCAGTTATGCCTCCAGGAGATTCCTCTGCCCCAGTGGAGGGGCAGCCTGGGCAAACAGCCCGGCAGAACCTTCAGATGACAGAAAGAGGTGACAAATATGATAAACCCAGCTGGTGAGACCCAAGCTAAGCTCCAAGATCAAATGCAGAGCTGTGAAGTCGAGTCAATAACCTTTTGCTAGGTTAGGAACAGTGACTTAATCTCCAAGGAGTTTGTCTCTTACAAGAAAAAGGGAAGAACAAGGCACCTTAAGGACCATCTCACCTTTTACATCTCCATGGAGAATGTTCTGAGCGTGAAGGTACTCCAAGCCCTCTAAGGCCTGGCCCAAATAACTGAGGGCTCTGTCCTCTGGCAGGCAGCCACTCTGTTTAATGAGCTGACCCAGTGAGCCACCTGGAAAGGAATCCAGAGGGTCCATGTTAGTTTTTCTTTAAACACCTCCCAGCACCAGCAGTAGCTCTCACTGATGAAGAAACAGAGCCCCAGGTCTGACAGCCCTTATCCTCCACACATAGGGTCCCTTCTGTTTATTCCCAGGGTTCTTACAGAAACTGACCTCTTTGATGAAGCCTTTTGCCTACTGCCTGCTCTATGGTGGTGCCTGGTATCAGAAGCAATTACTCTGTGATCAGATAAGACACTTCTAGGTGCTACTGATCACCAGCTGGATTCTTCACAGGCTCTTTGCTGTGGTCTGGCCTGGGAAAAGGAGCACCAGGCAATGGAAGCACCCAGGTTTGCTGATGCCCTCAGGAACTGACATTCTGGGGACACCAAAGAACGAACACATTTAAAACTGGGGCCCGAGGAAGAGAAGATCAATGTCCAACCGTATTCAACAGTGACAGAGGTTCTGGCATTGTGGTTGACCATATCCCTGTCTGTAACTCTGTGAAAGGAGAGAGGAGTGGAGGTTGGTCTGTTCTCCCAAGGAATAAAGGACAGGAGCAGAGGAAATGGCCTCAAGCTGCCCCAGGGGAAGGTGAGGTTGGCCCTGAGGAGAAACTTCTCCCTGGAAAGGGCCCTCAGGCCTTGGCACAGGCTGCCCACGGAGGAGGTTGAATTGCCATCCCTGGCTATGTTTCACAGTCATGGAGATCTGGAGCTCAGGGACAGGGTTTGGGGTGGGATGGGACAGCTGGGGTCAGGGTTGGACTGGATGTGCTTGAAGGTCTTTTCCAACCTAAGTGATTCCGAGTTCCTTTCTCACCTTCCATCAGCTTCATGAAGATGGTCACCCAAGGCCCTTCCTTCACAGCTCCGTACAAAGGGACAACTTTAGGACTCGTTATGGCAGCACACGTCGTCAGCTCCTCTGCACGAAAGTGTTCCACTTGTACCTAGAGACAAAGAACAAGTTCTGTGACAAATCCTGACTGAACTGTCCCTCCCCAGTGCTTGGGAGTCCCCAAATCCTCAGTATCCAAGTGCAGTCTGGTCAGAAAAAGATGCTGGGCTGCAACTGCTAAAGGCTGAGTGCTGGTGACCTTGAGGAGGAGGGAATGTCTGTCTCAGTTCCACAGGTAATAGTGACAACTTCAACACTCTGTTCTCATGAAAGGACTAAAAAGACCTAAGGATGGGGCAGTACTTGACAGAAATCAAACTCCCCTAAACCAGGAGGGAATATGAGATACAGCCATGAGCAGTGACTGACTCCATCGCCTTTTCAGGTGATTCGCAGCCTGCGCTGAACAACAGCTCAAGAAAATCTTGATCCCTACGTGGAGCCAAACAAAATAAACTGAGAATTTGCTCAAGCCCAGCAGGAAAAGATGAGTCATTCAGATTCTGGGGGGAAAAGTATGTATCGTGTTTCCTTGCTGTCAGCAATCCAGCTCTAGCTGGTTTTCTCTGGAAAGCAGGTGCTTCCAACACCAAGTACAGGGAGAGGGCAGGTAGCCCCCTGCAGCAGTAGTAGGGCAGTTACCGGGGTGAACAGTACAGGCAGGCAGCAGTAGTTGCAGTGCCTGGTGTAAAAGGAAGCATCTTGTGGTTCAACGTGCACCTTAGATCTTGCTGCTTAAACTTTGGTCTGAGAACCACATCCTCCAGGAATTAGGGGAGGAATAAAGGCATCAAAAGTGACACTTGGAAAGATTTCAGCTTCTCCTACTCTCAAGTTATTCTTTTCACCACTACAACCCCTCCTTCCTGACAGAACATCCCAGCAACTGCTCCTGAGACTGCAAACTGGCCGAGAAACTCAGTGATCTGGATGAGGGGATTGAGAACACCTCAGCCAGTTTGCAGATGACTCCAAACTGGGGGTTGTCAATCTGCTGCAGGGTGGGGAAGCCCTGGATCAATGGGCTGTAGCCAGCTTTGTGAGGGTTAACAAGTGTCAGGTCCTGCACTTTGGTCACAACAACCCCCTGCACTGCTCCAGGCTGGGGGAGACCGGCTGGAGAACTGCTGGGTGGAAAAGGACCTGGGGGTACTGATCAAGAAGCAGCTGAACAGGAGCTAGCAGGGTGCATAGGGGGCCAATGGCATTCTGGCTTGTATCTGTACTAGTGTGGCCAGCATGACTGGGACAATTCTCCCTCTCTACTGGGCACCAGTGAGGCCTCATCTTCAGTACTGGGGTCAGTATTGGGCACCTCAGTACAAGAAGGACACTGAGGGGCTGGAGCGGGTGCAGAGAAGGACAGGAAAGCTGGCGAAGAGTCTGAAGGACAGGGCTGATGAGGAGAGGCTGAGGGAGTAGGGGACACCTTATTGCTCTTTACAGCTACCCAAGAGGAGGTTACAGAGAGGTGGGGGTCAGTCTTTTTTCCCCAGTTACCAGCCACAGGACAAGAGAAAATGGCCTCAAGTGGTGTCATGGGAGGGTTAGGTAGGACATCAAGAGAAATCTCTTCCATGACAGAGTGGTCAGGGGTTGGCACAGGTTGCCCGGGGTAGGGGGGGGGCGGCACTGTCCCTGGAGGGGTTCAGAAACTAAGTAGCTGTGGCCCTGGAGGACAGGTTTTAGTGGGCAGGATGGAGTTGGGGTGATTGTTGGACTGGATGAGCTTGGAGGTCGCTTCCAATCTCAATGATTTTGTGACTCTAAGCAGTTCCACGCTGTCAGACTGGTCATGTTGTCACAAAATCCCACATTGAAAATGGGAGGATGCAGATAGGAAACAGTTTTCTAAGGGGTTTACCTACATTTCCTTCTTACAGGGCTGCCAGCTGAACTGGTTACAAAGCTGCACAAGCTGCCTTAGTCTTGCCAAGCACATCTCTCCACAGGCAACACATCAACACCAGTGTGAATAAGAGCAAAGACTTTTCACTTGAAAAACACAAGTTCCAGTTCTTCCTGCCTGTAATATTTTTGTACCGAAGACCAACACATCCCACACACTTGAAGCTTCCTATTGGGGCAATGTGAGAACCAGCAGCTCACAGAGGTGCTGAAACTACTCAAGTGTTAAATTCAAACCAAAGAGTTTACATTCTCATCACCTACTTCCATTATCACTCTGCCTTCAGCCCCCTGAGGTTCCCCAGGGCTGCCTACAAATCAATACCCTGCTTCAGGTTAAGCTCCACACACCTCACATAGCAAATCCTGCTCTGAAGCTCCCAGCACAAGAAGGATGAGGAGCTGCTGGAGTGAACTCAGAGAAGGCCATGAAAATGCTTAGAAGGTTGGAACCCCTGTGCTCTGGGACAGGCAGAGGGAGTTGGGGCTGTTCAGCTTGCAGAGGAGATGACCCTGGGGAGAAATTCTAGCAGCCTTCCAGTCCCTGAAAGGGGCTGTCAGAAGGCTGGGGAAGGCTGTTCCTAAGGGCAGGGAACAATAGGACGAGGGGTCCTGGTTTGAAGCTGGGAAAGGGCAGAGTGAGGCTGCACAGGAGGACAAAGTTGTTGAATCTGAGGGTGGGGGGTGCCTGGATCAGACTGCCCAGAGGGGTTGGAAGCCGCATCCCTGGAGCCATTCAAGGTCAGGCTGGCTGGAGCTCTGGGCAACCTGGTCTGATGAGTCCTGGCCCTGCTTGGTGCAGGGGGTTGGACTGGATGCCCTCTGGAGGTCCCTTCCAACCCAACACAGACTGTGATTCGATGACGTCTTGATCTACAAGAGGTTGCTATGCCAACTTCTGGAAAAACTCACCTTCCTGTAGCAGAATGGCCTCATTACAATGCACTAGACAGTGCAGGAGCAGGTGAGAGTTCTCTCCATTTTAAGTACCCACCAACTGCCTTATTTCTTCTATTTTGCTTTTTCCACCAAGAAACACCTGCCATGCCACCACTTCCACCAGACATGTTGTAAAATTAGAACAGTTAGATAAGCAGACACTTGCACAGCCGTTTCTCACCTGCTGTTGTCACGAGGAACACTCTCAACCTTCCTGATGGCTCTGCTCTCCTGGCCTGTCTCAGCACAAAGCCAGGATTCCTCAGAGCACAGTCTGGACAACAAATAGATTTATGGCTACTGTGCCTGACCTCCTGCACAGACAGGTTCTCCCTCAGCTCCTTTCTGTACCATCCCCTTGGATACAACCACAGTGACTGTGGAACAAGGCACCTGAAGTCTGAAAGCCCAGACTGGCTCAGGTTGGATGGGATCTCAGAGCTCATCTACTTCAAACCCCTCTCAACCAGACTTTGTTGCTCAAGGCCTCATTCAATCTGGCCTTGAACACCTCCAGGGGGGCAGCCACAGCCTCTCTGGGCAATCGATTCCAGAGTCTCTGCACCCTGGCACTGAAGAGCTTCTTCCTCAGATCCAGTCTGAACCTCCTCTCCTCCAGTTCAGAACCATTTCCCCGCCTCCTGTCGCTGGATCCCCTCGGGAAAAGTCCTTCTGCAGCCTTCCTGTAGGTTTCCTTCAGAGACTGAAAGGCAGTCTGAGTCTTCTGTCCCTCAGCTCCCTCAGCCTGTCCTCAGAGCGAATGTACTCCAGCTCTTGGATCATCTCTGTGGGCTCTGGACTCTCTTCAACAGTTCTCTGTCCTTCTGATGCTGGAGCTGCCAGCACTGGCTGCAGGATCCAAGGAGGGGTTTCACCAGAGCAGAGTAAATGTGGAGAACCCCTTCTCTTGCTCTGCTGGCCCCAGGGCTCTTGATGCAGCCCAGGACACAGTCAGCCTTCTGGACTGCAGGTGCTCACTGCTGGCTCCTGGGGAGCTACTCATCCAAATCTTTCTCTTCAGGGCTACTCCCACCCCACTCTGCACCTTGTTGCATGAGGAAGTCCCCCCTTTCTCCCACCTGTTTACCTTTTTGGCAGCACACTGAAACCCCGTCTGTTTGTCTTCTATTTTGTACACTTCTCCAAAAGAGCCGATGCCCAGAGAACCGTGACACTTGGTCCAGTGAACCTCCTCTCGGTACTCGTAATCCACTGGCTTTAGCTTCTGGAAGTTAAAAAGCAGAAACTGAGTTGAAGCAGGGGAAAGAAACAGTGAAGTGCTGAGCTCCACAGAGTCCTACATTTTCAGAAGCTTAGTGATAGATTCCTACCCACCTCTAGAAATTTCTGTACAAACTACTTCTGTCACAGGGGTGACATGAAATGATAGAGAACCTACTTGATGTCTGTGGGCTCTGCTCTAAGTGAGTGCAACCCCTTGTGGTGAAGAAAGGCCACGAGTGTCTGGATAGCTTTGGAGCTCTTAACTATTCCCTTAACGCAGGACAACTATGAAGCTAAATCCTACCAGAAAAACAAGAGTCCTACAGCTACATGTAGACCCCAATGTGCAAGCTGAATCTTTCAGAGTCATCAGACTGGGATTGTGCCTGAGCACTCAGCTTACCTGTTCAGACAGGTAAGTGACACCCTGACCTCTACTGACAGTACTGCCAGAGACAAGACCTCTGTGAGGAATTTCAGGTGGCAGGAGAGAACTCACTTCAGAAGAACTGAATCACCTCTCCAGGGTTTCCATGCTCTTCTCATGCCTGAACCCTGTGTTTGACGAGGAATGATGGGCGAGTGTCTGGCAGGTGGGGATTTTGGAGCTACTTGTCCTACACATCCCTGACTTCTCTCTGTGTCCCAGTCCAGGTCATCTCTAGTCAAGAACATCTTGTAGCCTGTCCACCTGCGTGACCTGGGCACTTTCCCCAGACAGGGAGGAAATGTTTGAGGACTGACTAAGCACCCAAACACTTCTCACAGAGGGACACATACAGCTGGTGAGTGAGCGCCACCAATGCAAGCCAGGGCTTTAGGTCCTTTAAAACCCAGACCCTTCAACTGGCAGTCTCCAACCATCTCAAGAACCCTTTGGTCTCGTTACAGCACATGAATGCAATTATCTCTCTTCTGAAGCCCAGGAGAATCTTCCCCAGCGCTAGTATGTAGGGTCAGAGGATCAAGCACCTCGTTAAGCAGAACGCCTTCATTTTCATTGGCTTCATGGAACTGTTCCTTTGAGTCCAGGCAACCTCCTCTCCAGGTCTTGGCAAGGCTGGCTAAATTCTGTGGCTCCCCGAGACTCACGCTCCCCTTCAAGGCATCCACCAAGTACTCTTCCACCGAAATCTTGTCTGAACTGGTTTTCATGGACTGGCTGGCACATCGACGGAAGCTGTAGTGGGAGTTCAGGCCAGAGAAGCAATGCTCACTGTCTTGATAGTTGAGACGGCTGTGGAGGTACGGCTGCAGGACATCACGCTTCAGTGCACGGAGAGGGCTGTCCAGATGTGGGGAATGGGGAGGGATTATGTTGTAGGGAAAAGGATGGAGAGTTTCAGGCTGTGGAACACTGTCCCGCTGATAGGGCTGTTTCCAAACGTGATTAAGGCACTGAATGGGGCTTATCAGCTTGTGCAGTTCTGGTCTGTATTGGCTCCTCGGTGAAAGGGGTTTTCCCATGGACAGGACTTTCTCAGGTTTCTCAAACGGCAGCGGATCACAGCCCAATTCTGAAACCCAAAAACTGTTTCTGTAAGGAGTAGTTTGGTGTGATTCATCCTCCTAGAAAATCAACCACAACAAACCAGCTGAGCAGAACCCTCAACAAAGCCACCCAAAACCCAACCCCAGAACAGTCAAGAACCTGCAGGGTCCCGAAAGGAAGATTCATGGATTCTCACCTGGACGGGAATAGGAGTGCAGCTCTCTTGTTCTGGAGTCCTGGGCCCTCGCCCATCAGCAGCCACTGTCTGTATCTTCAACTTGGACCTTTTCTTGTGACGTTTCTTTTTCGTCTTCCCACGGTGCCTCCCCCTCCAGTAGGTAGGTGCCATCTTCCCCTCTCTTGCGTGGGCCACATTGTTGGGGATCTGATCGAGGCTGTCCGAGCGGCTATCGGAAACCAAAAGGCATGAAGCATCTTAAATGTGATGGCGAAAACAGAGCTCCAGTGAGCGGTGATGACCCACAGGACAAGGACTTGCAGTTCTGCCTTCTGAGATATAAAGAACAGTGACTGCTGGGGGAAGTGGCTGGAAAGTTGTCCACCAGGAAGGGACCTGGGGGTGCTGGTCAATAAGCGGCTGAACATGTGCAGCAGTGTGCTCAGGTAGCCAATAGGCCAGTGGCATCCTGGCCTGCATCAGAAACAGTGTGGCCAGCAGGAGGAGGAAGTTATCATCCCTCTGTACTGGGCACTGGTGAGGCCACAGCTCAAGTATTTGGGTCAGGTTTGGGCACCTTAGTACAAGTGGGTCCAGAGAAGAGCAACAAGGGTGGTAAAGACAACAGGTTTGATGAGGAGCAGCCGAGGGAGCTGGGGCTGTTCAGCCTGAGGAAGAGGAGGCTGAGGGGAGACCTCATTGCTCTCTATAACTACCTGAAGGGACAGTGTAGAGAGGTGGGTGCTGGTCTCCTAACAGGTCACTAGTGACACAACAAGTGGGACTGGCCTCAGGCTGCACCAGGGGAGGGTTAGGAAGTTTTTGCTGAAAGGGCCATCAGGCCTTGGAACAGGCTGCCCAGGTTGGGGGTTGAGTCTCCATCCCTGGAGGTGTTTAAAGGTCATTTAGATGTGGTGCTGAGAAATCTGAGCTACTGGTGACCTTGCTGGAGTAGGGTTGATGGTTGGACTTGACCATCTCAAGGGTCTTTTCTAACCTGAATGGTTCTATGAGTCACTCATTTTATGATTCTTGCCTTCGCATTTGGGTTCTCTATCAAGGGGCAAGAAAGGAATATGAGGGGGAAGCAAAGCATGAAGTCTCCTAAATCTCATAAGGAGCAGCAAGATTAGACAGCAAAGTAGAGAGAAAAGCACTGAGTGTTTCCAGGTTGCTTTGAGACTGTGTCTGTGATTCATAGTGACCACAGAGCTGATGGATTAATGGTTTCTGAAAAATGGTTAACATTCATAGAAGAGCTCAGAATCCAAACGTCTGCTCTGTTTGGAAGAAAAACAGGCTTTGGACCAGAGCAATGGATGATGAAGTGCACTCAGATAAAACAGCATCGAAAAGCCAAAACGTTGTGTTCTACGACGGGATTGTTGGAACAGAGAGCTGCACTGGCCAGCACAGCAGCTGGGGGTGGTACAGACAGACACAGTTCCCAAGAGGAACATTTGCCTGCAGTTATTCAATACCAGTCATAGTAGTTAGAACATTTTCAATTGAATTGTAGGAAAAATAGAGGATATTTGATCTTCCAGTGAAGAAAACAGTTGTTGTGCTGATTCAGAACATAAATGCCTTTACTGAGCAGTAGTGCCATTCACAGTGAGCAGTGCAGTGAATCTTTCCCCACTAAAAGATTCAGTCAGTAGAGTTCTAGGTGATGGTGCTACCACACTGCCTTGAACCTGAGCAGAGGGCTAGTGTGGGTTCCATGTAAAGCCCCAAAGAAATTGCCAGAGGATCAGCTCATGGCACAGAGCCATTGAGTCAGTGCAGGGCAGACTCTCACAGGCCAGATCCAGTATGTAAAGCTGCCAAAGGACAGGCAGTGGTATCTGTTACCCACTCCAGCTAACACAGCTGCAGTGTGTGCTCCAACAGCTCTTCATGATGAAAACCTGATTTACTCCCAGATGACTTGAGAAAAGCAAGCCCCAGCCTCTATTTTTCTATCACAACTGCTACTCTCCCTTTATCCCTCTCAGCCTCTCTCCACAACTCCCTTTCTGTTGCTGATGATGTCATTGAGCAAGAGCATTTTTATCATCTCCCTGTGTCTATCCTCCCCAGAAATGAAGTGGCTTCTTTTCCTGGCTGCACACAGAGTTCCTCACAGCTTTTCAACAAGGATGCTGGAACACGGTTTCAAAAGCATCACGGCAGTTCAGTTAAAAAAGACTCAGTTTTCTCCTGAATTCTTCTACTTCAAACCCACAAACCTCAAAAAAACCACAATCTCGAGTCATTTTGAAACAAATTTGTCCATCTAGAAATAGAGGTGAAGGACCAGGAGGGCCAGTAAAGCAGAGGCACTGCCGGAAGCACAGTGTGAAGTGTTCTGAGTGGTTTGAGCTTGAAGTCGTGTTTTCTCTCACATAAAACAGAGTTTGAGGAAGATGTTTGGGGACAGACACCCCCTTCCCAAGACACCCTCCTAATCCAAAGGGGAGTTGTGGAAGGCACAAAGCCAGTGTGGTTTGGAACAAGCAGAGAGGATGGCGTTGCTGGCATGGGATTGCTCACCTGTAGCCCTTGCTGTGAGCAATGAAGGACCTCTCTGACAAAGTGGGGCTGAACTCCTGGCTGTTTTCACCTGTGTGAAGGAAAACAGGATCAGCACACATCTCCAGCATCAGGCCAAGTCTCTCCTGGCAATAAATGACCTAAAAACCAACCCAATCAGCTTGCTACACCAACGCAGACAAATCTCCACACCACCCACTGAGCATCTCCACCCCCAGCACTGAAACAGCTTCCCAGCACTGCCATCTCCCCATCCCCCAGTTCCTTCCCACCCTAGTGCTTTATTTTGGTTTTCCTCTCTTTTAAAACATCTTTAAGCAGTCAGCCAAGGCCAGATGACCCAGCAGGACACAGATTTAGAGTGGAGGCCACTAGATGCAGTGGCCACATACTGCTCTGTTATTTAGGCTTCAGCCAGGGGATGCTGCCACATTATTAGAAGATTTCATGAGCTTCCTAAATAGAGACTGGGATGTGTCACCAACTCCCCCCCACTCAGGATTACAAATAGATTTCATCTCAGCTCTCCAGGAGTGCAGAGTGAAATCTCATCCTGATGACACATTCCTTTTTGTCAATGAAGAGCAGACAGCTCTGCTACTCACATTCTGCTTGGGCAATAATAGAAATGGAAGCGCAGCCTCCTTCTGTTTCTTCTTTCGCTGTTCCTTTGGTGATTACATCATTGAGGATCTTCCACTGACTGTGAAAGATGACCTTCTTTGAATCTTCTACTTTGCAAACACTGCTCTGCTTTTCACTCACTGTCTCACTCAGCCCCTTGGCAGCCGTCAGCTCCTTCTTGTGCTTGAAGGCTGGTTCAGGAGCTCCTTGGCAAGTAATTCCCATCACTGCCATTTCACAGCTTCAGAGAGTCACTGAGGAGGAACAAAACCACCCACCTGTCAAAATACTTCACAGGCAGAAGGGGCTTCAGGATCCTGAGGAACAGGAGGCTGTGCAAGGTACAGGTTACTAAATCTTCGAAATCAAGTCAAGATCCCACCCAACCTCAGAGCATGGAGCTCAAAAAGAAGCCAGGAGTGCTGGCTCTCCAGCCCTGGCCAGTACCACCAAAGAGCTCAATGATCAACCCCAGTCTCAGTGCTAAAAATCTGAGCCCACACAGGTTTCAAAGGCAGATCCAGCTCTTGTTGTATTCCATCAGCTTAAAACAAACAGCAACACCAGGCAAAGGAGGGAATTCATGTATCAGTCAGCAGGAAGAATAAATATTCACCCCAAAAATAAGAAACAGGAGACATGTGAAAGATTTTCTCTTACAGTTAACCTAGGAGAAATGACATTATGCTCTGGCTGCCCAGAAAAGGGCCACAGAATCCTGCTAATTGCTTTTGTCCCTGTACTGGGCCACTCTCAGATCCATTTCTCCTACTGCCTTCTATCAAAACAAGAGCAGGGGATCAGCCTGCCCACCCACAGCTCCTCCTTCACTCCCCTTCCTTCTTCTTCATCACAATAACTTCTGAAATCCTCAGTCAAGCCTGACAGGAGGAGAGTTCTGACCAGGATAAGGCAAGCTGGTATAGGGTAGGGGATAGTGATGGTGCAGAGCCATCCCGTCCCCAACAGCAGCCAAGAGTTGACCAGCCTGGGCTGTTTGCTGACCAGAGAGTAGAAAGGAAGCTCCAAACAAGTCCTAGCACAGGCCAGGTCTTGGCCAGTGCAGAGGGAGGTGGAAGGGATCCAGGAGTGGAAGGGAGAACCACAGAGCAAGGTGCTGCAGGGCAATCTGTGTGGTGAAAATCAGGTGCGAGGAGAGTTAGGAGCCCATGGGAACTAGGGCTTTGGTTCTCCTGATCCCCTCACCTTGGATTCTGGAGAAGTTAAAACTGCTCTTCCCTTTTAAACCAGAGACTGCTCTCCTGCCCCTTAACTGCAGAGGTCACTTCCTTGAGACAGCCCTCTCACAGCTCAAAAGCAAAACCTTAAAACCATAGAATCCTACGATTCAATCTTGGGTTGGGCCTCAGAGCTCATCTACCCCAACCCCTTGCCATGGGCAGCAACAGCTCCCAACCAGACTTGGTTGCTCAAGGCCTCATCTAACCTGGCCTTGAGTACCTCTAGAGAGGGTGCAGCCACAGCCTCTCTGGGTGATTTATCCCAGAGAAATGAACACTTCCATCCCAGAGCAACCCATGAAGGTTCAGAAAACTCTTAGCAAACTCAGCCTGAGGGGGAGGGACATTTGTATGCCAGCAAACCCAGCTCTTAGAGGAGAACATCCCTGGGACCCCTTGGTTTGGACCCGCACCAGGGATTTTCTTCTTTTTTTTTCTTTCCCTGTTTCCCTGCCTTGAAGAGCTGCCTGGGGCAGCAGGACTCTACTTTAAGAGGCTCCTGGCAACAGAGAGATCAACCCGGAAATTGAAAAAGAGGTGCTGGGAGCCTAAAGAAGGGCCACCAAGGGAAGGGAGCAGTAGAGACCCTGAGGGATGTGCACATGAGTCACCTAACAACCTGGCAGGTAGACAAGGGAAGTCAACAGTGACTGCATTCAGCAGCTAAACAGAGAGCAGCTGCTGTGCAAAAAAAGTGCTGATGACAGTATCCCACTCATTACTCCTCGTTCCACTCCTTCTCCTCTACAGAAATTATGTCAAATCTGAGTGCTGTAAAATAACCCCTCAGAGCAGCAGCACACAGCAGCCTGCCAAATGACTAACCCAGCCACCGGTGACCAAACCCACAAGTTCAGGGCTATTTTTATCCTTCACTCTCTCCTGATTTGCATTCACTCTGTCCCTCCTTGCCCTCTCCTCACCTTCAAGAACCTTCAGGCTCTGCAGCCCAAACCCATCCCCAAGACAAGTCACTCTTACAGGTCACTGCTCAGCTTAGCGACCAAACAGAGGGAGAGGTGAAGCAAAACTGCAAGTCCTCATCACCCTCTGAACTGGAAAAGAACAACAAGGAAACGTTACTGAGATCAAAGTCAACACGGCTCCCAGCTCACTCGCTGGCTGCAAAAACATGAGGGAGCTAATGTAAGCACCGTCCCCTACTGGAGCAGCCACCAGTGCTCCGACAGCTTCATGTGTGACTCAGGTCTACAAGGCTGCGGAGGCACAGAAACTGCAAACCCAGCCTGGATGAACTGTCACTGCACAACCTTCAGGTCCTTCCTGAGAATCAAACCCCCTCCCGGTTGTTTTGATGGCTCATACAGTGAGGGGTAGTTGGCAGAAAGGAATTTAGAAGAATAAGAAGAACTTGCAGGTAAGGTTTTGAAGCAGAACTGCTCTTGAAGCTTCCTGCTCTGAAGTAACCCCAGCAGACACATCACTGTGCTCTTGTAGGGCAACAGTCTGAGGAGAGCAGAGGATGTGCTAGCCCCATTCACTCAGATGTAGGTACGTGGCCTCTCATGCCTTTCCCAGAGAAGCTCTAGATAAAAAGAGCCTTGGGAGCAGGAAACAGGCACCGAGGTTCCACGGCAAGGGCACTAGGCAGAGTGTCTACCTGCATGAGACATGCTGGAGCTGTGGGCTCAGCTGCCACTGCTGCGGGATGAGTGCAGCATCCCACACAGCTCCAACTTATGGAGGTGTTTCACACCCCAAACTGCTTCTCTGGATATAAACACCTGCTCTCTCTCACCCAGGTCACTTGGACTCAGCTGCAGTTCTTGATCTTAGCCCCCATGACTTTCTTCCTTCTGTAGACTCAGTATTTTCAAGGCAGAAAGGGGAAGTCAGGTAATGATGCAGTAGATAAGTGAGTGCTCTGCTCTCACCCCAGCACTGAGCACTCAATATGCCCCATCTATGCTCCTTACTAAAGTCTGATGCTCCCCACTGGGTAACTGCTACTGGTTCTCACTGCTGTAAAACAGAAAGTGTGTTTCTACAGACCGAAACTCAAACAGTCTCAGTTGTGCTGTAGAGGCACTGGCCTGACAGCAACGGCAACTCCTCCCTCAAGTCATGTCTGTGCTCTGGTGAGACTCTGATGTACCGGGTAAGGTCACTCGAGACTTGTAGGGAGTCAGAAATAAGGAAACACTCAAACATTAATAGAGAGATGAGCTTTCTGCTTCTTGACAAGCTCCCACCTTCACCACTTTCTAAACCAGTCTCTTCATTCTCTTTGGCTCTTCCATCTCAGCTAGAGGCTACGTGTAGCAGAGACCTCAGTAGGAAGGGTCACAGCTGTTAAAAACGCTAATGCCAGTACCAATCCAGCACCAAAACACTGCACAGCACGCCACAACACAGGATCCTGCTTGGTCTGCCTGGGTCAATCTCCTCTGTCAACAGCTTTCTGGAGAACTTCAGTGCAACACTCGGTGGAGCAGCCCAGAGATTCGGTTACCAGGACTTGGGAAAGAGTTTTAAAATCTACGTGAGACTGAAATCAGCAGGCAGCTTCAAAATGTGAGGTTTCTTCTCCCGGTCTGAGTGCGAATGAGCGGCAGCAGTTTCACACTGACATTTAGTTTGAACCAAAGAAAAGCAAAAAAAGACTCATGTTGTCTCACTGAGGTTTCCCACTTCCTTACTGAGATGAGTTTTATGAACAAGGCATTCAATTAGGTTCATCTGCTTCTCTGCAGCTGCTACTGGTTTATTAACACAACCAGTTCATGCTGCTGTGCTGACCAGCACAACAAAGCTAAAGGTGGGAAGAGCCAAGGCTTTCTACATCGCCAGAGCAGGTAGAGTCCATGGACAAGAAGAACATCCATTCACCTTCTGGGGACCTTCCAGCCCCAGCAGTTGTCAGGATGGGTTCGAGAAGGTGCCAAGCCTGCAGCCAGAGGAACCTCTATCTACAAAAACATAAAAGGTATGGAACCTGCCAAAAAAATCACAAGGTTCTCCGAAGGAAAAGAAACAACCATGACTGATACTTGTACAGAGTGATTCACAGCTGGCGGGGGGCCAAAGGAGTAGCTCAAACCCCATCCCTGCTTTTCCCTGCCCCTGTCCTTCTGTGCCTGTCATCTATCAATGAGCTTCCTCGGCTGCCCCCATCTCAGATGGAACTGAAATCCAGGCAGTTCTGTTTTCAGCCAGTGCTCATCATCGTTTGTGGCCCTGGAAGGGGGGGGGGGTTATTTAAACAACACGGTGCTGTCAGCAAGGAGAAGTTTCAGTTTGTGTCAGAAGGGCCTGAAAAAAAACCCAACAATCTGTAGCACTGCCCCCCCATAACACACTCAGTGCCTCTTTAAGCTGTATGAGAGAAAAAAAAGAACCAGCTCCCTTGTCCATCCAAAGGCTCCAAAGTAAAAATAAATAGAATGCCTGAGTGATTAAAGTGCTGGTGAGTCAGACCACCAGTTGCTATTCCAGCATGCTCAATGCCTTCACTTCTTCTTAAACCACAGCTCTGACCAGGGGCTCCTGCCTGGTTCCTCTCAGTCTCACCTTCTTCTGAAGCACCTGGGAACTGCCAGTCTGCATGGCTTCTGTAGCAGCCCTCTGCGCAGGAGTAAGGGATGTTACAAACAGGAGGTAGTGTGTAAACACTCCCTTTAAAGTGGTTGATAGTAAATAGCTCAAAATTCCACTTCAGCCCTTCGGGCTGCTTACTGTAAACAGCCTGGTAATGAACCCAAACTGCCTCTGCAGCTGCCAGGCAGACTGGTATCACCATGGTTGGGTTATAAGGGCTGTAGGAAAACATACAACGGGGTTTAACCACTTGGGAAGGTCTCCAAGTACCTCTATCTTTGTTTCCTCAAGCAGGAGCTGGAGCACAACCCACCCTGAATGACTCTTTCCACCTCATTGAACAAAGACAGGAACAACCCCACTGGTTGCCCAGGGTTCATAACCATCACCACATCCCCCCGAGAGGGTGATTGCTCCAAACCACTTTGCAAACAAGAACAGAAACATCACAACAGACTTCTTCCTGGCGAGGTTTTGCTTTCCAGCTTAGCTGGTGCCCCACAGGCTTGGAGGGTCCTGCGGAGTGACACCCTGTCTTTCAAAAACGACTTATCACATCATCATAGAATTGTCTTGGTAGGAAAAGCCCTTCCAGATCATTCAGTCCAACCCTGAACCCTACCGTCCCAACCCCCGCTAAACCCTGTTCCTGAGCTCCAGATCTCCACCACCGTGAAATATGGCCAGGGATGGCGATTCAACCCCCTCCCTGGGCAGCCTGTGCCAACGCCTGAGCGCCCTTTCCAGGGAGAAGTTTCTCCTCAGGGCCAACCTCACCTTTCCCTGGGGTAGCTTGAGGCCATTTCCTCTACTCTTGTTCCTTGGGAGAAGAGACCAGCCCCCACCTCTCTCCACCCTCCTGCCAGGCAGTTGCAGACAGCAGTGAGGTCCCCCCCTCAGCCTCCTCCTCTCCAGACTGACCAGCCCCATTGTGTGGNATGAGGTAATAAAGCACCTAAATGGACAAATTGCAACAATAGCCATCAAGGCACCATAGTCCCCCCATAGGGGCAGGACTGAGCAGCCACCAGTACTGGACATCGTTCTGCACTTGAAATTTTCAGGGAAGCAGGGAGGTTGAAAACCGAAACCAAGCATTTAGTTAAATTCAGGAGGGACAGAGGTTGGGAAAGACCTTCAAGATCATCAAGTCCAACCACAAACAAAAGCTTGAAGCATTGCTGTGTGATCCTACAGAGTTTGTAGGGATAGGACTGGGGCAACGGTTTCCAACTGAATTAAGAATGTTTAGATAAGAAATTGGGATGAAACTTCTTTCTCAGGATGCTGAGGCACTGGCACAGGTTACTCAGGGAAGATGTGGCTGCTCCATCCCTGGATGTGTGTAACACCAGTTTGAATGGGGTTCTGAGCTACCTCGTCAGGTGGGAGGTTCCCTGCCCATAGGAAGGGGTTGGGCTGGATGACCTGTAAGGTCCCTTCCAAGCCAAACCAGTCTCTGATTCTGTGATCTCAATTCGTGATTGATTCGGCAAATTCGGGGATGATTTTTGTAGAATCCCTTTGGCTGGAAAACCCGTTCAGCCCATTGAGTCCAACCATCCCTCAGCACTGCCAANGTAACACCAGTTTGAATGGGGTTCTGAGCTACCTCGTCAGGTGGGAGGTTCCCTGCCCATAGGAAGGGGTTGGGCTGGATGACCTGTAAGGTCCCTTCCAAGCCAAACCAGTCTCTGATTCTGTGATCTCAATTCGTGATTGATTCGGCAAATTCGGGGATGATTTTTGTAGAATCCCTTTGGCTGGAAAACCCGTTCAGCCCATTGAGTCCAACCATCCCTCAGCACTGCCAAGGCCCCACTGCTCCCACAGCTCTGAGACCCCTTCAAACACAGGGACTCCCCTCCTGTCCTGGGCAGCCTGGGCCAGGCCTTGGGAACCCTGTGGGGGCAGAAATTGCTCTTCAGGACCAACTTCAACTTCCTGTGCAACTTGAGGCCAGTTCCTCTTATCCTGTCCCTTGTTCCTGGGGAGAAGAGGCCAGCCCCCACCTGGCTCCAACTCCTGAAGTTTAGAGAGCTACAGAGAGTGAGGAGGTCTCCCTGAGCCTCCTGCTCTTCAGCTCCCTCAGCCCCTCCTCAGAGCACTTGTGCTCCAACCCCTTCCCCAGCTACATTGCTCTTCTCTGGACTCTCTCCAGCCCCTCCATATCCTTCTGGCAGTAAGTAAGGGGCCCAAAACTGACCCCAGGATTTAAGATGGGGCCTCACCAGTGCCCAGTACAGTACCTTGAGCAACATCCCACCCTACACCTACACTACACAATCCACTCTCTGTAGACTTTGCACTATTGAGCAGAATTATGAACTGACTGGAGCCATTTCTAACTGCCCAGCTGCAGCAAACTCATACGGGACAAGATCCCACAGTGACTGCAGAGAAGTACTTTTCAGACAACACAAGGTCTGCAGTTTCTCTGGACCCTGATGTCACTGCACTATGACCAGGAAAACCAAGTTTTCTGCAGACTCAAGTCCCCATGTCTGGTCTTCAAGGCCTCCACATATCCTCTCAGTCTCACAGAATCTCTTTGGTCAGAGAAGTCCTTTCAGCTCATTGAGTCAAACTTCATCCCCTGCATTGCCAGGGCCCCATGTCCTTCATCCCACATCTCCATGGCTTTGAGACCTCTCCAGACACAGGGACTCCCCCAATGCCCTGGGCAGCCTGTTCCAATCTTCAGACCCTTTTCCTAAGTCAAGTCTCTTTTACTCTGAGCCAGCTGCTCTGCTCGGAAAGACTTGTGTCTTCCAAACCTCAGACCCTCTGTCTCCACCAAGCCTGACTGACGCCTGCCAGAAGAAGAGTTAAAGGGTCACCATGGTCATGTTTGCCTCCATCCTCTTAGCAGCCAGAGTAAGAATCCAGCAGCATGTCACTGTTCTGGGGAAAGCTCAGCTGCTCCTTCCCACATTTAACACTGGACTAGGATTTGGGATGGACAGCAGCAAAGTTGAGTAACTCCAGCAATGTGGGATCAGCTCCCACAAACCCCTCAGGGCTTTTTTTGTTGTTATAGGGTTGTTTGCTCCAGCCCTTCTCCACAGCACAAGTTCATGCTCTTATAGCAGTTAAAATTTAATAGTTAATAGCCAGTGACTCACTCCGGAGGAATCTGGTGGCTGTGCCAATAACAGCTTTTCACTCGGTGAAAACGCAATGAAAGCCGCAAACTACAGACATAAGTTAACAGCCCGGCCCGGTTATTCTTATCGTGAACGTCGCGGCGAAGGAGGCACAAGGTATCGCTCACAGGGAGCTCAGCAAAGGGACAGCCAGCTGGGCAAACAACCTGAGACAGCTGCAAAGAGAGAAGAGGCGTGAACGGAGAGGTTCAGAGGGATGAACGAAGAGACATTCAGAGCTGAACTAATAAATCCAGAGTTGAAATAAGGAATTCAGAGCTCAAATGTGAGATTTAGATCTAAAATATTAAATCCGGAGTTGAACTACTAGAAGTAAGAAAGCCAGAGCTGAAGCAGTAAATTCAGAGCTGAAATGAAATAAGTCAGAGGGCTGACACGGGCCGTGCAGAGCTGCGGGAGCTGGAGAAAGCAGCGGCTGTGGAGTCCCGGTGCCGCGCACACACCGAGCGCACAGGAAGCACCTGAGACCTACGGCGGCCGCGGCTGATTCATCCAAGCTGGAGCCTTTTTCACCCTTAACCACAAAACCCCCAAAAGAACCGTGAGAGGGGCCGAATCCCGCCGCCCCGGGAGTGCCTCCGCTCCCGGGACACAGCGGGAGGCGCCTCCCGCTCGGAGTATCCTACTGGGGGGCACCGAACGGGTCGCCCCAGGACCACTCCTGGATCCGATCCCGGCTCAACCCCACGTCCCGCGCTCGGTCCCGCTCCCCCTCCAGCTGCGTCCCGCTCCCGCCGCTCCGCACTCACCGCTGCGCGCAGCGCCGCGCTCCTCCTCAGGCCTCCTCGGCGGCGCCTCTTGCTCTGACACACGCCAGCCCGCGCCGGACACACCCCACCCCCATTGCAGTGCAGCCAATGGCCGCTCTGCTCACTCCCGAGGCCCCGCCCCACCGCCCACGAGGGTCCAATCAGAGTCCTGTCCAGGCGCCGGGCGAGGAGCGTGTTTCCCAGAAGCGGGCGGGGCTTCCGGCTCAGCAGTCCCCGCCCATCACCGCGCGGCTCTGCACTGCTCATGCGCGTGAGACCCCGAGGTTGGAGGCAGCGCGAGGGCGTTGGGCGCGTGCAGCCGCTGGTTGGTCCGCGCCCGCGCGAGCTCTCACGGCGTCACCGGCGCCGATGCCGGGCCCGGAGAAGAGAAGCCTGAGGGGGGAGATCTGATCGGTGCTGATCAATAGCTAAAGGGCCAGTGGCAGCAGGATGGACCAGGCTCTGCTCGGTGGTGCCCAACAACAGGACAAGGGGCACTGGGAACAGACTGGAGCCCAGGAGGTTCCACCTGACCGTCAGGAGCAGCTTTTCCCCAGGGAGATCCCAGAGCCCTGGCCCAGGCTGCCCAGAGAGGCTGTGGAGTCTCCTGCTCTGGAGACATCCCTGCCCCGCCTGGCTGTTCCTGTGGGATCTGCTCTGGGGGATCCTGCTCTGGCAGGGGGTTGGACTGGACGATGCCCAGAGGTCCATGTGAACCCCACAGCTCAGCTGCCAGACAGTTCAGTAGTGTCAGTTTGTGATAACTTTGATAGTTCTCTCTCCCATTCAGTCTGTTGCTCCCCAGTGTAACTGGTTGTTCTTGGGGTTCTAATGTGCCCAAGCAACATTTTTCTTAAAAACACAGAATCGTTTTGGTTGGGAAAGACCTTCAGGATCACCAAGTCCAACCCTGAACTCAGCTGTCCCATCCCACGCTAAACCCAGTCCCTGAGCTCCAGATCTCTGTGAAACACAGCCAGGGATGGCAATTGAACCCCCTCCCTGGGTAGCCTGTACCCAAGGCCTGAGGGCCCTTTCCAGCAAGAAGTTTCTCCTCAGGGCCAGCCTAACCTTCCCCTGGGGTAGCTTGACTACTCGAGGTGTAGATGAACCAGTGCTTAGTGCAGGAGGACACTCCCTTGTGGAGCAGAGCTGTTCCCTAAGTAAGATAATAAAGCACCTAAATGAACAACTTCTCCAGACCCTTTCCCAGCCTTGTTCCCCTCTCCGGACCTTTCCTTTGACTCTAAGGACATAACTCCAGAGGTTGTAATTCCAGAGCTGTCAAGAAATGACTCAGCATGTTTCCTCTGGACATGGACTGCCAGTGTGGTATACAATAACTCTGCTCCTGCAGGAGGGTGTCTCACCATGTGGCAAAGGCTCTGTGTGTGATAAACACCCTGACAATGCTCTGAGGAGCCCTGTTGTGTCCTGCCGAGATTGCATCTCTGTCAACTTGAGCACAGACTGGCTCTGTACAGGTGCTTTCTCTACTCAGACTCTTTGCACAGGTCAGAGGGAACTGTTCAGTCCTGAGAGCTCCTTCCTAAGACAAATCCCAGCTACCATGCAAAAACAGGAGTTGAAGGTGCCGGTGGCAGTAGGTTGCTGTCACACATGATCTGTTACGCTGCAGGTTCCTCCAAAGCTTTTCAGAATTAATAAAGCAGAAGTAGAAAGTGCTGGGAGTGGGGTTGCTGACATCAGATCAGACCTTGCAAGGAGAAAGCCAGGAATTTGAGGTGGCTTTCAGTCCTTCCCACAGGAACTGAGCTGTGGCCAGCCTGGCCAGCTCTGAGTGGGGTGATGGAGAGGCTGGAGCTTCAGGGATGGGTCCATGTCCTGTGTATGGCCCCAGCACCTGGGATCCACCTGCTCTCTGCAGTCCCCTAAGTAAAAAATCATCCTTGTGTCCAAAAATCCTCAAGTGAGGGAGGACTTGTGCTGAGGTCAGGCAGCCCCTTTTTCAAACCTTCTTATTCTCCCCTAAAGAACACAGGATGTCTGCTGGCGAGATAAAGAGCAATCAGAGAAATCTTTGCAAGTCAGAGCTCTTCACAAGTTGAGATCATTTGAGGACCGCCCTGCCGTCAGAAATCCCGGGGAGCCTTTCTCGGGGCAGTTTTGCCACAGAGGTTGCTGTGACCGTAATGATGACTTTAGAGGGTTTGATGACCTTGACACCTGTATCACAGTGTAAAGGACATCAGACAAGTCAGACTTCGATATTAGTGTTGTGGGTTCTGAGCACACCGCACTCTCCAGCGGCTGGCATATCTGAAGGGGTGGGCAGGAGATGGACAGGACTGAGAATTCAAGAGCTACGTGTGGAACCTGTAACCAGCCCAGATTCAACACTGAAATCCAGAGTTGCTGTTTTTCTTTGTGGTTATGTGACGTGAAATGAATGAACGATCTCAATCAGTGTCCCTGGAGAGAAGCTCGTTGGGGCTGGAGCTGTGAAGAAAGTTTTGAGAGGACAAACAAAGTAAATCAAGTCATAATGAGGACTCTGCTGAGTGGTCTGTGCTTGTGGCCTTCAGTAATTGCTCAGAGATGCAGACAGTCCATTCGCTGGAAGTGACAGGAGCGTGTCCTCATCCGTCAGAACTTCTGACGCCTCTCCAGCAGAAGCAACGTGTTTGGAGCAGGATGGAACACTGGATGTCAGAGCCACCAGAGCAGAAACAGCTGGGCACTGGCTGTCCCACCTCAGCTATGCCCCATCGATGTAGGATCCAGGGCACACAGGGTACAGCTCTGGTTTCTATGGTGGCAATAAAACCCACAGGTTGTTGTGAGCTGCATCAATAACTGATGCACAACACACAGAGCCCTTCCGTCAGATGACCCAGCAATGTTGAGACCTTTTTCTGGAGGTGTGTGCTGCTGATTGCAGTTTCAGCTCAGCATGGAGTTTTGCAGGAGGCCTTGTGTTCATTGCTTTAATGATGACGCTCTGCTCTGGGACCTCTGATCAACAAAAGCTTTGAACTGGAGTTTCTGACGTTTACTCCATGTTTGGTGCTGGCTGGGTGTGTGTGAGCTGAGAGCAGCGGGTTACAAACAGGGACTTGTGAAGGACTCGGACCAGGCAGCGTGAGGCTGGATCTGGAGATGAGAACAGCTTATCCCACCCTGTTCCATCTTCAGCCTCATCTCATCAATGCAGCTTCAGCCTCTGTAGCACAAAGGACGCTCCTGAACTTCCACCCTCACTGTCCTACCCCTGACTTCATGTGTCTGTACTCCAAGCTTTCATCCTAATCTCTCATCTAGGAACCTGGGCCCAGCCCTTGTGTGGCCAGCTAAGCCCACAGTGCAGGAGTGGGCATCGCTGGTGGCTTTCCCAGAGGTGCTGGTCCTGGCTCAAAGTCTCCTCTGGAAATGGGGGTTACTTACTGCATTGGAGTTCTGTGCCTGGCTGTGGGCAGCTGCACTGGAGAACCCGTGTGGGGTAACACGGGGTTTGGGGGCTTGGTGGGGACACAGGGTTGGATGAGCAGAAACCCACCTCTAGGGCAGAGACTGAAGGTAACAGCTCTCAGCTCCTGCTCACTTTGCTGTCATTCAGATCCAACTGGAGCCAGAAAGTGTCAAACGGAGCTTTTGGCTCTTCTGCTCTCCAGAACTTAAACTTCAGGCAACCAGTTGAAAACTTCACCAGTAAAACGTTTCCCTTCCCAAGCAGAGCTGTTCTATAAATACCCGGCGCAGCGGGATATGACATTTACTCCCACACATGACACACCGCATGCTTTGTAGCAGGCGTACTCCAGCCCTTAACCCTTCAGCTGGCTTTGAGGGAACCAACCTCTTCCACAGGAAGGGCTCGCTTGGTAGCCTGCGGGCTGCTGTAAATGGGAGCAGAACTGTGCCCAGAATCACAGCACTTGGTGTGGAAAATCTGCCCTCACTGGGTATTGTGTAGCTGAAGATGTTGCCTAGGGATCCCAAGATCCCAGACTGGTGGCATTGAAAGGGACTTCCGGGGATTATCCAGTCCAGCCCCCTGCCAGAGCAGGATCATCGAGAGCAGATCCCACAGAAACAGCCCAGGAGAGGCCGGCATGTCTCCAGAGCGGGAGACTCCACAGCCTCTCTGGGCAGCCTGGGCCAGAGCTCTGGGACCTCACTGGGAAAAAGCTGCTCCTGATGGTCAGGTGGAACCTCCTGGGCTCCAGTCTGTTCCCAGTACCCCTTGTCCTGTTGTTGGGCACCACCAAGCAGAGCCTGGGCCATCCTGCTGCCATTGATCCTTTAGCTATTGATCAGCATCAATCAGATCCCCCTCAGGCTTCTCCTCTCCAGCTGAATGGCCTTCAGCAACCTCAGCTTCTCCTCCAGTCCTCTGAGCATCCTAGTGCCTGTGCTGGGCTCTTTCCAGTAGCTCCCTGCCCTTCCCGAACTGGGGAGCTCAGAACGCACAATATACCAGTAACTGTGGTATAGACAGATCTCACAGCACTTTCTTGCCTGAACCCAGAGAGGTGCTTAGGGCAGTTTGCTTTAATTTCTGATTCCACTGCTGATCCTTGACAAATTCCTCAGCTCCCTGGTTTCGGTCCCATGATCCTGCTTCTCTCTCACTCTTCACATGTTGTATTTACAGAGTAGAAACTCAAACAGCAGGTCCTGTCTTTGCTCAGTGTTCAGGTGCTGGTGTTTTATAAGCATACAAATATAAAATGTATTAGTATATAAAAATAGAAATATCTATAAATCGTAGAGTCATAGAATGGTTGGAGTTGGAAGGGATCTCTGAAGATCCTCTGGTCCAACCCCTCTGCCAGAGCAGGATCACCTACAGTAGATCTCCTCTCTCTATACATTCATCTCAATGGGAGTAGGTCTGTAAGGTCACTTTCTTATTGAGAAAGACAGGAAGAGGTTTAAATATTAATGTCCCATCTGATCTCAACCTCTTGCACAGCATAACCTGAAGTCAGATGTCTGCAACAGCCAGATGGGGACTTGACTGAGGTGAGCAAAACACCGTGGGGCAACCTTGATGCTCTTCAGCATCTTCTCTGCCTTAAATGATCCTGTGACTGTAGGGTTGTGGTTCTGTGGAATGAAGCTCTTACTCAGATGAGGTGATTGTCCCCAGTGCTGGGCACTGTCGAGGCCACACCTTGGCTGCTGGGGTCAGGTTTGTTCAGCTCAGTACAAGAAGGACATTGAGGGGCTGGAGCTGGGGCAGAGAAGAGCAAAGAGGTTGAGGAAGGGTCTGGAGAACAAACCTTGTGAGGAGCAGCTGAGGGAGCTGGGGCTGGTCAGTCTGGAGAGGAGGAGGCTGAGGGGAGACCACACTGCTGTCTGCAACTGCCTGACAGGAGGGTGGAGAGAAGTGGGGTTGGTCTCTTCTCCCAGGGGACAATGGACAGAACCCTGAGGAGGAACTTCTCCCTGGAAAGGGCACTCAGGCGTTGGCACAGGCTGCCCAGGGAGGGGGTTGAATCGCCATCCCTGGCCATGTTTCACAGTGGTGGAGATCTGGAGCTCTCAGGATCAGAGTTTGGGGTGGGATGGGACAGTTGGGGTCAGGGTTGGACTGGATGAGCTGGAAGGGCTTTTCCATTCTGAATGATTCCATGATTCTGAGATGCTGCAGTGGCACTGTTTCGCTAGTGCTAGAAGCCAATGCAGAAAGGAGCCAGAGTGCCGGGTCCTGCCCTCGGGAAGGGGTAGGGTTTGTTATCTTGGTTGGCTGGGTGGAAGGAAAAAAACAGATTTGGGTCTCTGTAGAACGGGCTTGATTCTGGTCTGGTTTATGTAACGGCGATGTAACTTCTTTCCACTGAATGGGATATTCAGGGCTTGTGAGAGCAAGAGATCAGATCCCACCTTGATGGCTTGGGAGAAACCAAGCACTTCCACTTAAAGCTGAGTTTGGCCCCTGCAGGGAATTTGCTTCTGTGCAGCTTCCTCCCTGCCAAAAAATGATGGAACTGCTCTTCTTTCTGAGCAAGTTCTGCTTTTGGCTCTGCTCTATCACCAGGAAACACATGTCGGCAAGCAGCAGCTCGTGTGTCCCACTCAGGAGCCGCTCATGGAGCAGTTGGCGTGGGGCTGGGACCACCTATCCAGCACTCATTTATGGTGAGGAGCCTCCAGTGACCAGGGAACTGCCCTCTCGGTGGGAGTCAGTCAGGATCTCAGCTCTCCACTGAGCCTTTGTCAGATTCTTCCAGAGAAGCCCCAGTGCAGCGGAAGAAAAGAGGAAATGAGCAGCAGGGAGAAAAAGCCCGAAGTATTGAAAGTAGCGAGTGGCTGACACTGGGACAGGCTGCTCAGCCTGAGGAAACATGGGGGTTCTTTTTCCTGGAGTTGACAGGACTTTGCTTGCGGTGGCTCCTTTGGGGAGGGGGCTTGAAGGGTTTCCCAACTCAGATCCCCAGAAATCATTTTTCTGAGAGACACTGGTGGTGTCAGAAGCAGATTCCTCTCCCGGAAGCTCTACAGCACCTCAGATGTTGAAGGATAAAACCCAGCTGAATACAAACCTTTGTGAGAACCTTACAACATCCGTGAGGGGGGCTTTTTAAGCCTCAACTCTGAGAAACAAGCAGTGAATGAGCAATTTATATGTTTCTCTTTAAAAATAAACTCTTGATATAAAGTCTGGAGGGATCAAGCTGATGAATTCAGCTTGAAGTTAGGAGAAGAACAGAAGTTGGGAGGTTGGCAGTACTGCGGGGATTGAATCTTCAGCTTTAACCGGTAACCCCTTAACCCTAAATGAGCAACAGTTTCCTCCATGGTAGCTGGCTGAGATTCAGCTCGCTGCAGCTGTTTCTCAGAAACACATCCCAGCTACAACTTTTCACTTGGAGTTACAGCCCCTATGCTTTTGTGGGGGGAAAAATGGGGCTGGATTTTCAGCTTAGCTTCTTCAGGGACATTTTCTTCAATGGTGTGAAGAGATCAAGAAGGTAATGGGGGCTACAGTGATTGGGGTTGAAAGAAGAGCCAGAGCTGATACTGGAATCATAGAATCATCGAATATGCTGGGCTGGAAGGGACCTCCATAGGGCATCCAGTCCAATCCCCCTACAGAAAGCAGGACCATCACTCACTTAGAGCCCCAGCCAGCCTGACCTTGAATAGCTCCAGGGATGGGGCCTCCACCTCCTCGGTGAGCAGCCTGGTCCAGGGATCCCCCAACCTCAGATTCAACAACTTATTCCTCATGTTTCTCTCTTCACTACACAGGGAGGGTAGGAACGAGCAGAACCCCACCTCTGCACTCCTGCACCTCAGACAAGGATTTCTCAGTGCACTGGGATGGATCTCTGCTTGGCAATGAAGCCAGAGCACCAGGGTCAAGGTGTGGAGAACTGATGTGGCCCTGGCCCAGAACCTCAGCTAAGGGACTGTGGGAGACAGAGGTGGGCAGTGTGGGTGCATGAATTGGGGATCAGACCAGGCTGTCTGCAGTGGGCAGGGCGTGTGAGTGCTGTGACAATGGAATGGGCTGCCCAGAGCGGTGCTGGAAGCCCCATCCCTGGAGTTGTTAAAGTTCAGGCTGGCTGGGGTTCTGGGCAATCTGATCTGGTTAGAGATGGCCCTGCTTGTGGTAGGGGGTTGGACTGGATGCCCTTTGGTGGTCCCTTCCAACCCAACACAGTCTGTGACTCTAATTCTATGATTCTTGCCCACAGCAGTTCCCTCCCCTTGCAGACAGAACCCCCGGAAGGGTTCACTCTGGGTCCAGGGGCTTGGAAGCCCTTCTGCTCCCCACCACAACAGCTGTGGGCTCTGGAACTCAATTCTCAAACAGACAAATACCATGGGCCTGACCCCGGCCTTCTGCCTCAGGCATTTCAGCTCTGCAGTCGTGGTTGAATGCCATAATTTGGAATCTTGTTATGAAACATCCTGCGGTCTGTGTCTGTGAGATGGTCAGGATTCCTCCAGCCTCTGGTCAGCCTCTACTGGGTTGGAAAGAGCTGCTCCAGCCTCCTGTGAGGCTGAAACTGTCAGAGCCAGTGCACTGGCTAACTGCAGGGAGCACAGACACGCTGCTGCCTGCAACAAGAATGGATCCAGCGCTGCGCTAACGGCAGCAGAGAGGAAATTCTGAGTGCTTGGGGACAGGGAGCCTCCTCAGCTCAGCTGCTGTTGTGCATCCTCCCTTCTGGAATGTTTCCTTTCATCCTAACCCCTGTCCTCCACTTGAACCTTCAGAAATCCCGAGCAGTCTATAAGCTCGCTCTCCTCTTACAGGCACTGAGATGGTCCGAATTAAAGTCCAGCAGCTGCTGCTGGCTGTATTGCACTGACACCCCATTTCGAAGTTTGGTCTGGCTGTGAGTTCACACCTCAGTTTGCTCAGTGTTGGTTGTGCCTGCAAAAAGCAGCCTCAAGGGTTAAAGACAGAGCAGTCCAGCCCTCTCCAAACCCCGAAGGAGCAGTTGCTGGTTCCCCGCAGTGCTCACACACAGATGAAGCTGCGCATGGGTCCTGCAGAACCGAGGGGTTCCGTTAACTTGAGGAATCCAGTAGCAAACGCAGCAGCTCAGGAACAGGTTTGAAAAACACCCAGCACTCCCGTGGTGCTTCTGAGGGATCTGCAGGCGAACAAATTCACACTCCAGAGGACAGAGTGTCAGCTCTGGGGCTGAACCAACCCACCCCGGTGGCTGTTGTCCTAAATGCGTGTCCTGGTTATACAAAACTCTCCTCCCAGGGTTTTTTTGTCATCCATGCGGTTCCCCACAGGGCCCTCTGTCACCTCGAAGCTGTCTGGGTTTGCCAGTCACTTAATAAACTGAGAAACGAGTCAGCTCAGACCACTACAAAGCAGAAGCCTTCGAGTAGTCCTAGCCATTTCTTATTTGACACGGCCTTCTCTGGGGTCCTTTTTTCCGAGAGCAGTGTTTGAAAAGGGGGTGAAGCCCTCACTGTGGACATTGGTGGTCTGGAGCATGGAGCAGTGAAGTGGTGCTTCCAGATGAAATTCCCTCAATCCCGGCGATTATCCCTGCAATCCCCTCTCAGTGGGAGCAGCACTTGTACTTGAGTCATTCCTGTTATAAACTGGATTTGTGAAGACTCAAACTGAGCTTGAACCTCCCTGGAGGAAGGGAACCTCTCAGGAGGCACTGTAACCTCAGATTTTCCACCCAGTCCTTTGCAGTGTTGGATGTGACGCTGGGTGAGAGTCCTGCTGTGCAGCCAGGGTGAGGAACAGATACTCCTGCTGGGCTCTGGCAGGTGGAGCTGCTCCTTTTCTGGCAGTTGGAGATCAAATCGGGAGGAAGTTCTGGAGGAAAAGGAAATGGAGTTAACAAAAGCTTTCCGGCCATCGGCACACGCATGGCCTCAGCTCCCTCCTTGTCTCTACCAGAGTTCTTTTCTGTTCTGGGTTAAAGACCCCAACTCTATCTCAGCCAGGAGCTCCCAGCTAAAACATCAGACACAGAGGGAGAGTTGAACAAACCCACTGATGGGTCTGCAGGCAGTGAAGTAGCTGACTCAGTTTGGAGGAGAAAGGCACCAGGACATTTTAATTCGCTCCCCCCACCAGACAGCAGAGAAAATCAACCCCACAAGGTACCGACACAGATGCATGGGGCTTGGTCACTGCTCCTACACTGAACTGAGACAGAAACTGCTGTCCAGAACATCTTCACTGCTGTCTTCATTGAAGCTTCTCTCTCAAATCCCAGCAGTTGTCCAACTTCAGTCCTGATCCCCTTCAAGGTTCAGAGTTCTCAGTCTCTCCAGGGCCACGTGAATCTTCTCACTTACTATCAATTTTCTTTGCCTTGAGGAGTGACAACCTTCTCAGAAGCCAGAACCTTCTCTCTTAGCAGCAGCAATGCAGCTCCAAACAGAGCAAGATGGAGAGAAGTGAAGAAGAAGAGTAAAAAAGAAGAAGATGGAAGTCACTGATGGGGGGAGAAGAGAGAGGGAGCAGAAAGAAGGAGGTGGCAGACTCTCTTCAACTTTTGAAACCCAAACCTTAAACTTTTCTGCAGAAAACCCCCAAATGAGAGGGACAGATTCTACTCGGCTTTTAAAGCATTGCACTCTCTGTAGAACAGCAAAGGCAGGTTGCTCTTGCAGGAGGACTCGGGATCATGAAAGAGGGCAGGGTGTGTTGGTGGTGAACTTCTGTAACTGTCAGATGCTGGAAATAGCTGGAGCCTGAGCCTTGAATCTACATCAGCAGGGCCCCAGCCAGCCCTGCTCCCAGGAATGAGGGTGCAGGTCTAGAATCACAGAGCCATTGAGGTTGGAACAGACCTTAAAGATCATCAAGTCCCACCATGTACAAATGGAGGGGCAGTCTTGGGCTGCCCCTGCAAAAAACCAGCTGGGGAGGGTTCAAAAAGCCTTGCAGGAATGACTGGAGGTGAGACAAACCCACCTGAAAGACTAAAGCACCACTGCACTGAGTTTGTTTACCTAGGGAAAGGGTAAGGAGCGACTCGATCACAGACTCTGATGAAGATTCTGATGCTGGAGGATATTTAAGAAATGGAAGAACAACAGGTGCCAACAGTGAGGAGGAGAAAGGGGGAGAATTCAGGGGAGCACCAGGAGCACGAGAGGCTCGTTGGCTCCACTTTACCAGTTCTCCATCAGGGAGGTCTTGAAATGAACCCAAGTGCCCGTCTAAGCTGCAGGTTTGAGCATCAGCCCCAGTCATTCCCAGGTTAAACAAATGGATTTTGCCACGACATGGAATTGCAACAGAAGATAAACTCCCAGTTACAGCCTGCCCCCTCTTTGTGTCACCTTACACCACCAGTGATTGGACTCAGAGCCAACCTCTTTGCACTGGCTCATTTCACAGCCGATGGGAAAGGAGCCCTGTTCACTGAGAGGGTCCCACGATGCTCTTGCAACAAACAGCATGGGGGAAGGTCACTGCAGAGACAGGAGCCTTGTACTGTTCTTCATACACACAGGCTTAGACATGTCTTAAGCCATGAAAGAATCCTTACAGATAAGAGCAACAACTCTTGTATGAGAGAAAGCAGCTTCTACCTCACGAAGATAAGAGAGCTTGGGGTTTGCTTTACACAAGTGCGCAATTTGAAACCGCTGCTCAGGCAAAGAAACCACCAGTGCCTCCTCTTAAGAGAAAGATGTCTAAGGAGAATTAGAAAATCACAGAATCACAGAATGTTTGGGATCCGAAGGGACCTCTAGAGATCATCCAGTCCAAACCCTCTGCCAGAGTGGGATCCTCTAGGGCAGGTCACACAGGAACATCCGGGGCCAAGGGTTGGGGGTGAGTTTTGAAAGTCTCCAGAGCAGGAGACTCCACAATGTAACTCCTCTTTCATCTCCTCAGTCCTACAGGACCCTCATTCCTCACCCACCACCTGCATGCTCAGAGCTGTGGATATGGGATTCATGGGTTCATGAAATCCCAAGTTGGAAGGGACCTCAAGGATCATCCAGTCCAACTCTACAGATAAAAATCCAGTTGAAATGAGCAGTTTGAAAACTGCCCCGTGGAGGGCAATCGACCCCTTCCCTGGGGAGACGATTCCAGTGGTTGATTGTTCTAGTGGCGAAGAATCTTCTCAACTCCAATGGAGTCTCCCCAGGAGTCACTCAGACCCATCCCCCCTTGGGACTCCTTGTGAAAAGGGAGTCTCCATCTTCTTGGCAGCCACCCTTTAGGTGCTGGGACCTGGGGATAAGGTCACCCCTAACCTTCTCTTCTCAAGACTGAAAAAACCCAGCTCTCTCAGTTTTTCTCCATATGACAGCTCTTCCAGCCCTCTGATGATCCCCCTGCCCCTTCTTTGGACCCTCTCCACCCTGTGCACATGGGTTTTGCATCGTGTGCTGCCAGCCAGGACGGGGCTGTGCCCCTGCAGCCACACAGGTTCTCCACCTACTTTAAAAAATCCTAAGATCATTTTTTGCCAGTGAGGCCACTTTTAGGACCAGTCCCTCTGCTCCAGGGGGAACAGCAGCTCTGTTATCTGCCTGAGCTGGGCCAGGTCAGAGTGCAGAGTCCTCCATGCTTGGGCAGATGCGTGGCAGCCAGTGGGATGCACTCTCTTGCCCACCACAGATGCAGAACCGCTCACGTAGCTTTGTCCATCTGGACTTGTTCCACGATTGCCTTGGGTTTTTCTTGGACAGCTGGAGAAGCTGCATCCAGTTCTGTGGCCCCAACATCAGAAGGAGAGAGAACTATTAGAGAAAGTTCATAAGAGGACACAGATGATCCAAGGGCTGGAGCGCCTTTGCCCTGAGCACAGGCTGAGAGAGCTGGGGTTGTTCAGTCCAGGGATGAGAAGACTCCAAGGGACCTTAGGGCTGCCTGAAGGGAACTTCCAGGAAGGCAGCAGGGGACTTTTCCCAAGGGGATCCAGTGACAGGACCAGGGGAAATGGTTTGGAACTGAATGAGAGGAGGTTCAGACTGGATCTGAGGAAGAAGCTCTTCAGTGCCAGGGTGGGGAGACTCTGGAATCGATTTCCCAGAGAGGCTGTGGCTGCCCCCTCCCTGAAGGTGTTCAAGGCCAGGTCGGATGACTGGTTAAGAGTTGGAGTGGATAAGCTCTGAGATCCCTTCCACCCTGAGCCAGTCTGGAATTCTCTGATTCCTTTCAGGGAAAGCTTAAGGGAGTTAGGGGAGGATGATCCTTCCCCTCGAGCAGGTGTGGACAGCCCCCTGGGGAGCCCTAGGCAGCAGTTGAGCCCCAGCTCATAGTTTTGGCCATTAAAGATGAAACATCCCATTCCTGAGGCAGAATGAAGATCCATCTGGCAGAGGTTCTTGCCACCAACTGGAGTCAGAGCGAGGACTCTCAACTGTGCCTCTGGAGCTGAGGGATGGGTTTGCTACAGTGACTCTACATGGCACCACTCGTGCTGCTGAGCTGGGGGGAAAACCCTGATAGCTGACAGGGTCCATGAGAAGGAGCCCATGGACAGGTCCTGTCCCTGAACACCCTCCTGGTTTCTAGCAGTCTGCAGCTTCAGGACTTTCTGCACTGGACGTTGTCTCTGGACTGGAGTTTATCAGCCACCATGAGAACTCTCAGTTGTGGAGACAAATGCACAGGAGGAGACTAAAGGGTGTCTGTGACCCTCACTGGGCATCCTCCAGCATCACTGCATGCCCTGGCCACTCTCAGTAGTTTCCTCTTGGCAGGAATTGCTGCTGCTGAGATGAATTATTGAATTACTGTTAGCTACGGAGTGAATTGTTTAGGTTTGAAAAGACCTTTAAGATCATGGAGTCCAGTCTTTCCTCCAGCACTGCCAGGTAAGCACGAAACCATAGAATCATAGAATAGTGGGGTTGGCAGGGACCTCTGGGCATCATCCAGTCCAACCCCCTGCCAGAGCAGGATCCCCCAGAGCAGATCCCACAGGAACAGCCCAGGAGGGGCGGGGATGTCTCCAGAGCAGGAGACTCCACAGCCTCTCTGGGCAGCCTGGGCCAGAGCTCTGGGACCTCTCTGGGAAAAAGCTGCTCCTGATGGTCAGGTGGAACCTCCTGGGCTTCAGTTGGTGCCCAGTGCCCCTTGATCTGTTGCTGAGCACCACCAAGCGGAGCCTGGTCCATCCTGCTGCCACTGGCCCTTTAGCTATTGATCAGACTCCTCCTCAGGCTCTTCTTCTCCAGCCAAACAGCTCCAGCTCTCCCAGTCTCTCTCTGTAAGTCAGCGGGGTCACTGGGACAGGACACCAGGCTGGTCACAGTGGCACCACCTGCCCAGCATCACTGTGTGCCTGACAAACAAGCAAACCCAAGCAGTGCTCCAGTCTCTTCCCAAAGCAGTGTCATCATGGTGAAGCCTCCAGGCATGGGGTTTCCTATCCCCAAAAGTGAAAGGAACTGCTCTCCAGGAGAGCTGTAGTTAACGTGGGAGATCCAGCTAGATTCAGGAGGAAAAGCTTCAGCCACGCTGTGAGGAGGCTGCGTTCAAGCAGGACCCTGCTGTGGGAGATGGGACCTCTGAAGGCAGGAGATAGGCTGCAGCCTCCAGAGAGGGAAACACCTGAACATTTTGGATCTGTCTGTATGTTTTGAGCCTGAGCTGAGAAATGGACTTATTCCCCAGGGAGTGGTGACAGCGTTGGTGAATATTTCCAGATAGAGAGTTTGGATTACAGCAGGGTGGCTGGGCCAGCCTGGTTAAGTGCATGAAGGTGAGGAGGACATGAGGACATCTCAGCTTCCCTAACCCCATATGGAACCTGTATGGCTGCTATGGCCATAGGGGGCAAATTGTGCCCCTGAGCCCCATGGCAGCATGACAAGGCTTTGCCTGCTCCCAGGTTTTCACCAGCACCTGCAGCCCTTGTCCCATTTTCCTCCAGCCTCATGACTAAACGGTGGGGGAGCAGCTCTGCGCAGGCACCGAGTGCCTGGCCTGACCTGAGTCACTCATGGACACCACACAGGATCCCCTTAGATCTGGACCCAGAGAGGAGGAGGCTGCAGAAACAAGGACAGAGGCCGCAGAAACAAGGACAGAGGCCGCAGACGCTGCAGAATAACCAACCCCAGTGTGCAAACCTACTGGGAACTGGTGTCTGAGATCAATCCCAGTCCCAGGAGACTCAGGTGTTCCTCCCCAGCTGGGACAGGCAAATTGGCGACACACAGAGCCCTGCTGGGAGCAGAGTTTCCTGAAACCTTCCAGCTTCTCTTTCCTGAAAGCTCATTTCTACAGATTCACAGATGTCTTTGTTGAGAGGTTGGGTCCCTGCCAGGGTTTACTGTAAACGCTTGGCAACGGGCAGCCTCTTGGCACCGACGGTGGGCAGCAGAGCGGGGAGCTGCGGGTCACCTCTCCAACTGGCAGCTCTGGTGTTCACACTCAGAAATTGGCTGTTAACTGGAAATACCCTGGGCAGGGGGAACACAGCAGCCCTGAAATGTGAGGAACAGTTGGTTTCTCTTCCATTTCTCCCCGAGGAGGGGCAAAGTGGTTACTGGCCCATTGGGCTGCTCCCAGACTGGTGAACTCCTATGTGATCCGACACAGTCCCATACGACGGCCAGTGAACAGCCAGCACCTGTGTGGTGCCAGGTCTCAAAGCCAAAAAGAGACCGTGGTAGAGGCTGAGATGAATCAGAGGGCCAAGAATTAGTGCCGGAATGTTGGGAATGGCCCACACTATGGAGCTTTGGAAAGCATTTGGGGACAAAACTCAATGGATCACGGTCAGCTGAGAGCCCGAAAGGGCCCCCTTAAACTCAAGAGTTTCATCCCAGAATGACTGACTCCGAAGATGAGAGTAGGGTGGTGCAGGAAGCCCTGAGTTAACTCATGTGCAAAGCAGAACTTTCTCTAGAAGAGGCACGGAAGCTCATTTCAGGGTGCCAGCGCTTCAGCCTGCCAGCACCTTAATGAGCGGCTCCTGTAATCAATTCCCTCCCTGTGAAACACGAGACAGGAGGGTTTCCTGTCTCAAGACACCGAGGTGTTGGCCAAGAGCATTGCCTTGAGGTTTTGTTCTCTCTACCAGATAGAAGAACGCTCCAGTGTCAAAATTCCACTCCCCCACGGGAACTGCCAGAGATGGAGCCTTTCCTGAGCTGTGGGATCCCAGTCCTGCCCTGGATTGCCCAGGCTACCCGTGTGAGCTCCCAGGCTGCCTGAGGTCCCCCAGCCCACCTGCTAGCTCCCAGTCTCCCCATCCCATGTCATTTGGCACAGAGAGGCCGGTGCTGCACACAGGAACTGACAGCTGGACTCGAGGGTCCCAAGGGTCCTTTCCAACCAGAATGATTTCAACAGGTCTGCGCAGTCTGGGTCCCACTGTGTAAGAACCCTGAACACATCCAGAGAAAGGTTGGCAGGGCTGGAAGGACTGGCCTGTGAGGAGTGGGTGAGGACTTTGGGTTCATCCAGTTTGCACAGGAGGAAGCAACCTCGAGGCCCTCTGCAGCTTCCTGAGGAGGGATGTGGAGAGGGAGGTGCTGAGCTCTGTCCCTGGGATCCCAGGGGGTGGGCATGGACCAAAGCTGCACCAGGGGATGTTCAGACTGGACCTGAGGAAGCATTTCTGTGCTGAGAGGGTGGTCAAGGCCTGGAAGAGGGAGCTGGAGTTGTTTAGCCTGGAGAAGAAGAGACTCAGGGGGACCTTCTCCCTCTCTCTAACTCCCTGAAGGGAGGTTGTAGTCAGGTGGGCTCTTCTCAGAGGCACCCAGTGCCAGGACAGGAGGGCAGGGCCTGAAGCTACCAGTGGAGGGTTAGGTTGGATGTTAGGAAGCCCTTCCTCACAGAAAGGGTGCTCAGAGCCTGGACTGGATTGCCCAGGGCAGTGGGGGATTCCCCATGTCTGGAGATGTTGAAGGACAGCCTGGCTGTGGCCCTGAACGCCCTGGTGTGGCTAATGGGGTGCTGTTAGGTGCTGGGCTGGGCTGGCTGAGCTCAGAGGGCTCTGTCAGTCTCAATCACTCTGGGATTCTGTGAAGAGGCTTTCTGGAGAGGTGGTCCATGCCCCAGGCCTGTCAGTGTTTGAGAGGCACTTGGAGAAGCCCCTTAACAGGCTTTAACTTGCCCGACAGCTGCTACAGTTCCCTTCTAGCACAGGTTTTCTCTTCTGTATAGCCTTCACTTGTTCTTCTGCACTACACAGCTTCAATCTGACCCCTTAAACACTTTCTTTTCCACCCCACCCATGTGAATGTTCAAGGCCAGGTTGGACGAGACCTACTGGATCTGGTGTCAGAGGAGAGAGCAGGGTCCTTCTCTGGTCACTGTGGTTGTTGGACTGGGAGGGAAAAAGCAGATGGGAGGGAAAAAAAAGAAGTACATCCTATTTTATACTTCTAAGCACTGGGGGTGGTCTTGCTCTGGTCTGTTGTAGGGCAAGAGCAGGTCTCTTGAGAAGAAGGTGATGAACAGGCATGGAGCTGCTGAGGAGCAGACGCCTGTAGCAGGACCAGAGGCAGTGCAGCATCATCTGCCCTTCTTGCCAGCACAGCTTGACAGGCCCCGACCTTGTACCCCAAAAAGAAGTGGAAGTTGTGGCAGGGAGACTGCAGCAGCCACTGGCTGAGTGATGGTGGCACTCATTCCCTCAATGGTTCTGACTTATTCTGGAGCACAGCAGCACTGTACCCTCTTGTTCTCTTCATGCCTTAAACTTGTCCTCCTGCTCTTCCCCAGAGCCTCCCACAGAGGAAATAACTCCTAATGATGTGGATGATGGGCGCTGCCTTTACCAGGGACACAAAACTGGGCAAGCGGCTGATGTACTGGAGAGTCGTGCTGCCATCCAGAGGGACCTGGAGAAATGGGCTGGCAGGAACTTCAGGCAGTTAGAATCACAGAATCATCGCATCATCCTGGCTGGAAAGGACCACCAGGATCATCAAGTCCAGCCCTCACCCCAACATCTCCCCAACTCCTAGACCATGGCCTCAAGTGCTCAATCTGTTTGGTTTTTAAACCCCTCCAGGGATGGGGACTCCACACCCTCTCTGGGCAGCCTGGGCCAGCACATGAAGTTCAACAGCTTTTCTCTTTTACCTTCCCTCTGGCCTTTGAGTTCTTCTAGATCAAACTCACTGTCCTCCTGTCCTTCCTGCCCTGGGCTTTGTGTCCTTCTTTATCTCATGACAAGCAGCTCTGGCTGCCCCCTCCATCCTGCATTCAGAGATTGAGTTCATTTTGACTTGGGCTCATTTCACTTCTAGAGCCCCTCTGCTCTGGGGATGGGCTGAGGCAGCTGGGGTTGTCCAGCCTGGAGAAGACAAGGCTTTTGGGGGAGCTGAGAGTGACCTTCCAGTCCCTGAGGGGGGCTACAAGAAGGCTGCAGAGGGGCTGTTTCTTCCAAAAGAAACAGGAAGGCCTGGAAGAACAGGACAAGGGGCAGTGGTTTCCCATGAGAGAAGGGCAGATGGAACTGGGCTGTAGGAAGAAATTCTTGAGCTGGGGGGTGGGTGTTGAACACTGGAACAGGTTGCCCAGGGAGGGAGTTGAGGCCCCATCGCCGGAGCTATTCAAGGGGAGGCTGCACAGGGCTCTGGGCAGTCTGATGTGGTTGATGCTGTGTCTGCTCCCTGCAGGGGGTTGGACTGGACAGCCTTAGGAGGTCCCTTCCAACCCAACCCATTCGAGGATACCACGATTCTTTAGATCCACAGAACTCTTCTCTGTCTGAGCCTGTGGCAGATTTGCTGACTGGACAGGTGTGGAGCTCCATGGAAAACTGACTGGAAACCCCTGCGATGCTCATCCGGGATCTCTGGGAGGCTGTTGTGGTTCTTTTGAATCTCTGCTAAGCTACACCCACCTCTAGTCCTTGAGTTGGGGTTAGGTGAGGGGTTTTTGTTCTTCCATGTTCACAGCTTTCCCAGGAACTGGGGCACAGAGGAACCAAAGGTCAATTCTCACAGACTCTGCTGCACTCAGCTGGGTTTGACTGATGCCTGGGACTCTCCTCCCACAGCCAGGAGAACTCCAGGCTGGAGGCTGCTGGGTTTGCAGGAGCCAGAAGGAAGCTCCTAACAGTTGCCACACAGTTTTGAATGAGTGATGGGGAAAGTTCATGCCCTCAGGAGTCCTTTGGCTGGGATGGCGTGAAGAGTGATGGTGAGTGGATGTTCATCATGTTGAGTTATGCTGCTGAGGTCACCGTGCCAGGTCTTTAAGGTTTGGGAATTGGATGGATTTGGGGATAAAGGGAAATACCCGAGCAGAGCTTTGACATTCTTTTGGCATTGGGAACCGAGGTATCTGTGAAGGATCTTCCTAAGCATTCCACTGCATCTTTGATGTCTGGAAACCTGCCCCTTCAGCTAGAACTCCCTCTTGGAAACAGTCACATTGCAGCTGAATTAACTGAAAGTAGAACAGGATGGAGCAAGAAAGGAATGAAATGGGAGTAGAAGGACTTTCAGGAAGAAAGCCAGCTAGGGAGATTGTAATTGGCCTTCAAAGCTTGGTTGATAAGGTTTTCTGGTTGGTAAATTAGGGTCTGCTTTGTTTTTTATGGTCAGGATAAGCAGCATCACATCACAGAATCATAGCACGGTCTGGGCACCTTCTCCCTTCACCAAGGAGATGGCATGGAAAGAGGCAGCTGCTGTGGGTGAGGGTGCCCTGGTTTGTTGCTTGAGACACCTGCAAGAAGAAAGAGCTGATGGATAAGGAAGATCCAACAAATCATCTACTTCCATGGACAGCTGGGGCTGGGGAGAAGAGGAGGTTGAGGGGAGACCTCACTACTCTCTATAGCAACCTGAAGGGAGGTTGCACTGAGGTGGGGGTTGGCCTCTTCTCCCTAGAGACTGGCCACAGGAGCAGAGGAAGCAGGGTCAGGTTGGACCTTAGGAAAAACTTCTTTCCAGAAAGAGTGGGGCACAGGCTGCCCAGGGAGAGGGTGGAGGCAGCATCCCTGGAGAGGTTCAACAACCAGGCAGCCAGGTGTGTGAGGAGCTGGTTGAGAGCTGTAGGGCAGCTGATTTGGCTTGGTGATCTTGAAGGTCTTTTCCAACCTGGATCGTTCTATGAAGGCAATCAAGTTCAGTTTCTGCTAGGCTGAATCAGCAAGGACAAGAACCTCTGATGGAGTAGGATATTTATTTGATGCAGTGCTCACAAGACAGCAGCCAAGTTTACAACCCCTTGATGCATCCCACTGCAGTGCTTCCTACCCCAAAGACTAGGGACTGCTTCTTCCTTACTATGACTGGTCCTGAAAACCCCTTTTTACTAGTGTCAAGGAGTAGCAGAAATCAAGCAAATGAGATCTGTGAGGGATGAAGGAAAGAATTGGGTTGCTTGGTCCAGAAAAGTGAAGCCTGGAGGAACACAGGACAGCTGTGGGCTCACTGACCTCCAGACTACTCCTGCAGCTGTGTTTCTTGCACCACTGGGATAACCAGTCTGCAGTAAATAACAGGCTAGAAAGGAATGAACTCTGTGCCCAGAGAGGATGAGAAGTCATGGGGTGAAGCTGCAGGCTTAAGGTATTGGGGGACCAGCTAAATGTAAACACAGCATCGCTCCAGAACAAACTGCCTGAGGCTGAGTCTCCATCTGTGGAAGTTTCAGAGGGAAAAAGGACTGAAAAACACAGATTAGACAAACATCCAGCAGGAAGGGTTTATGTTGAGTTTATCCTGTGTATCCTGTGCTGGAACTCCAGTCTTATATCATCCATCAAGGGACCCCTCTGGCACTGCTCTCTCCACTCCTCTGCCTTCTCCAGGCAGTGGTTCAACTGCTGTCAGTCTTGAGCAGGATCCTCAGGAGTGGATTTCTGGGTAAGGTGTTTGCTTCCATCAGCAGGGGCTGCCCTACAGGGCTCTGCCATGCTGCTCTGGAGTGGGGAAAGGGTGAACTGCCCTGGAATCATCGAATCATCATTGGAAAAGCCCTTCAAGATCATCCAGTCCAACCATCTGCCCTACAGTCCCCAACCTCTACCCCAGCATCTCAAGCACCCTGGCTGCCCAGTAGTTGAACCCCTCCAGGGATGCTGCCTCCACCCCCTCCCTGGGCAGCCTGTGCCAAGGCCTCCCACTCTTTCTGATAAGTTTTTCCTAAGATCCAGCCTGACCCTGCCCTGGCACAGCCTGACCCAAACGCTGCTGAGGGACCACAGAGCTGGCTGAGCTCTGTCAGGTCTCCAGACCCCCAAAATCTTCCCTTTCTTTTCAAGAGCAGCTTTAATGCAGTCAGTGCACAAGAGCTTGGGACTCCAACAGTGGTCTCCCATCACTTTAGTGCTTGTAAGAGCTGGGTCAGGCTCAGCACCACAGCTGAGGTGAGGAGGGATGACTCCAGGCTGCTGCAGTCACAGCTGGTGAACATCTTGAGCTCTTCCTCTTCTGTTCAGATGAGCCTGGTAGTTTTGGCTGGGCTCCCATCCCTCATTAGCCTGGGGAATTGTAGGCACTGCTGATGATGTGCAATGGCTCAGAGCAGAGCTTTTGCCCTGGGCCGAGTTCCTTCCTCTCCAGGAAGGAGTAAACGAAACTGTTGGAGGTGGGATGGGGCAGCCCCGTACCCCTTCACACTGCCTCTGGCACCTCTGGCTCCTTCACCTTCTCCTCCCAGGAAGAAAAACACCCTCAAGAGGATTCTCAGGAACAACTTTGGGAAAGATTTCCCATTAGTTGAATCCAAGGGTTTGTGGGCTCTGCTTTCTTTTACAGGACACCTCACTCACGCTCTCTGTCCTGAGAGGGGATGGTGGCCACCTTCTCCCAACTGCTGTTGCCATGTAGTGGGGTTCAGCAGTCACGCTGGAGACTTGGGAAGCCTCACTGCTGTCTTAATAGCGTTTCCTGGAAAACTCCATAAAAGCAGCCACTTGATATCATTACAAAAAGCCCAGGAACTCAGTACTTGCATTTGTTTACAGCCCAACATCCTCCTCGCTGGCTGGAGACCCTAACGGGGCTCTGTGGGAGAGACTGGCAATTTTGAGGCAATCAGCAATTTTCAACTTCCTTTTTTGAGATAAACTAGAGAAGAGAGCAGGGCTGCCACTCCCCAACAGCCAGTGCTGGGGAGGCCCCTGGAAACCATTTACCAGCAGGGAAACTGAGGAAAGGAGGAAGGAGAGCTGAGCAATGAAACAAAGTGAGAACTGCTGGGGGAGCCAAGGAGGGTGTGAGGCAGCACTGTAATTTACCAAAAGCAAAACTGATAATGGGAGACCAGGCAGGTGGTTAGTTCAGGCATCAAAGGACATCCCTCAGAGGAGCCCCTGTGTTCCAGCCTTCTGTTGTAGGAAGAAGCTGGGTCTCAACATGTCCAGAGGGGGGGGAGTCACAAAAATGCTCAGAGGGCTGGAGCCCCTCTGCTCTGCAAACAGGCTGAGGGATCTGGGGCTGTTCAGCCTGGAGAGGAGAAGGCTCTGGAGGAAACTTTCAGTCCCTGAAAGAGGCTGCCAGAAGGCTGGGGAAGGCTGTTCCCAAGGGCAGGGAAGGATAGGATGAGGGGTCCTGGTTTGAAGCTGGGAAAGGGCAGAGTGAAGCTGCACAGGGGGACAAAGTTGTTGAATCTGAGGGTGGGGAATCCCTGGAGCCATTCAAGGTCAGGCTGGCTGGGACTTTGGGCAACCTGGTCTGGTGAGTGCTGGCCCTGCTTTGTGCAGGGGGGTTGGAGTGGATGCCCCTTTGGAGGTGCCTTCCAACACAGTCTGTGATGTTAATTCTATTCCTGGTCTCTGCTTTTGATGGGTTCAGACCCACCTGGTGAACTTGAAGGCTGTTGATGTTCCAGCTGAACACAAATGCACCCTGGCACCCAGCAGCCATCATGTGCCCTACAAGCACACATCCCTGTATCACCCCACCAGCACCCAAGCCAGCAGGGACAGGCAGACACCCTGGAGCCCCCATGACCCCTCACCCAGGCACTGCTGTTATAGGGATGTGGTTGCTCTGGCTCCCATCCCCAGTTTACTGGCCACTGCACTGCTCTTTGCTTTGCTGGTGCCTGGCTGGGGCACAGGATCAACACAAATCTCCTGCAGCCAGTGGGGGTCCTAGGGCCCAGAGTCACCCCAAACCTGAGCCTAGAGCCTGTCTTCTCTAATGAGCTGAAACTATCAAATACCTGACAGCCAGTACTGCTTCCCCAGCAGGTTTCCTGCCCCTAATCCCATTCCCAGTTTGTTGTCTTGCAGCACCGCAGCAAAGGGAAGTGTGGGATGAGGGGGGAAGCAGCTTCTCCCTGCCCGCTGTGCCAGGCTGAAGTGAGGAGCAACCCTGCTGCTGGGTTTCCAAAGGCTGTTTGCTGCCCGATTGAGAGTCATCGATGGAAGAGGCTCCAGCAGGAGCTGCAGACCCCATGAGTGGTTTCAACTTCTGTGTGTGGAAAGGCTACAGTGACCCTGAGCAGAGGCAACATGACCAGCACAAGTCCATCCTTTAGAGTAGTGGCCCATGAGAGCTCTGGCCCTCCTTCAGCACCCTTGAAGGACAGAAGCCCTCCTGTGCTCCCTTCTAGTCCTTCAGTCTGTCCCAGCTTCCACCACCCAAGGTAGACCCTATAAAAAGCCCCATCCTGAGAAGCCCTTCCAGGTTCATCCTCCTGCTCCTCCCGAAGCTGCTTTTTTCAGGTGACAAAGGATTTGTAAGGGGTGTCCCTGGGGCACCTACAGCCTCAGAAGGGCTCCAACCCTCTGAGAAGCTGACATGGCTTCCAGGGTTTGAAGCCAGGCTTTGCAGGCAGACACTCCCCCTGAGTGGTTGGATGAGGAGGGTGAAATCAAGAACAGAGTTCAGTTCCAGAGGAAATAGCAAATACAGGGTTTGATGAGTGGCAGCTGGGGTCTGGTACAGGGGAACTGGGGTCCACTCGGGGGTGATGTGCATCAGGGCTGCCTGTACCTGAGACACTGCTGTGGGGGGAGTGGAACACACACATCCTTTTCACCCCAAACCAGAGTCTCCAGAAGACTTTGGCGAGTCACTTGATTCACTCTGTGCTTCAGGTCCCTGTATCCAACAGAAGAGCCCTCCCCTCCAAAAGCAGGGGACGGTACAGACAGTCCTTACCTACAATAGAAAGGGCAGGGAGGGGGGTTGAAGAGGAAAGAACAAGAAGAGACTAAAGCAGGAATTAGAGAACCACTCTGTTTGGAAAAGACCCTTGAAATCTCCAAGTTCAAGCAGTCCTAGACAGCTGAGGAGCCACAAAGTCAGTGCTGAGACTGAGTAAGACCGGGCAGAAGGTGCATTACCACCACCAGAGCTCCCCAAGTGCTTCATTGATGTCAGCATCAGGGACACCAGCAGGAGCACCTCCGCTGGAGCTGGGCCAAAGTCTCCACAGCTTGGGGCCAGAAAGACATGAGGGAAACTGGTGACCCAAGCACTACCCAGCAAAGGTGATGGAAGCCAAGGATCTGGGTGATGACTCAGTAGCTCCAGCAGCTCTAAACCCCACTGACCTCTATTATATATAATGTGTAAATTGTACATTACTCCCAAATCACCAGAATGCAGTCCCCCTGTGAGAGTCTTCAATTAAGAGGAGACCCGGAAGGACATTCTGCTCCAAGGACAGAACAATCTAAGCAAGGGTTTGAGCACCACAATGGCAAACCCTACCCTTAATGCAGCATCAGTGACCTTAACATTAAGTCAGTCATCACACTGAAGGACAGTCAAGAGCTGCAATGGTTTCCAGTTGGTGCTTGCCTTCACCTCTTGCATGAGGCCACCATGGAGGGGCAGCAGCTGAGCTGCTTTGACCCTGGATCAGTGCCCAGGTGAGCTGGAGATTCTCAGGTAGGAAAAGATGATAAAAATCAATCCCACCCACCCTGGCCAGGAATTTCCCCCCCCTGGGTCCAGCTGCTTTCCTTTGGGGAGCCAGTGACAACTGCTAGATAGGAGCAATCGTCCACATAATAGATGGAGGGGTTAAAAGGGTTGGTGCTGGAGTTCTCACTCCCTATGTCACCATGGCTTGCAAGACACCAGAAACTCTTCAGCAGCAGCAATGGCCCAGATACCCCCCAGACACATTGATGAAGCAGAACAGAATAGCCCAGAAGATGTTTCCAGAGTCTCTGCACCCTGGCACTGGAGAACTTCTGCACATCCAGTCTGAACCTCCTCTCTTCTAGTTCCAAACCCTTTCCCCTTGTCCTGTTGCTGGATCCCCTTGGGAAAAGTCCCTCTGCAACCTTCCTGGAGGTTCCCCTCAGGGACTGGAAAGCAGCTCTAAGGTCCCCTCAGAGTCTTCTCTTCCCTAGGCTGAGCAACCCCTCCTCCTCCCCTGAGCTTTGGGGCAGGTTAAACAGAGCTTAGCCAGAGATGCTGCAAACAGAGCCAGCACAGCCTGGAGCCGTGGGGCAGCCTAGATGTTCCCTTCAAGGTCAGATGCAGCTTTTCAACAAGAGCTAGGACTTTCCTTAGGGTCTGACTCCAAATCCATGTTTAAGCCTCTACTCAGAGAGCGAGCTGCTAGAACAAGGGCTGGGGCAAGCTGAAGCCCCTCAGCATGGGGATGATAACAAGGAGAGAGCAGATGGGCCATCACAACTCAGCCTTCTCCTGGGCAGCAGCTCCAGAACCCTCCATCCTCAGACAGGAGCTGCTCCTTGAAGACAATCACAGTCCTGGTATTCACTCTGGAAATAGCCAAGGGCCATTGGTGGCTGAGAGACCACCACACTGCACAGGAGAGCAGAGAGCAACTGGGAGCAGCTTGGTGACCCAGCCATAGCCAACATCATCTGCTTCACAGCAGTGACACCCACTACCATACCTCCCATCACAGTCCAGCAAGAACCCCCAGGCAGTGGTCCAGCAGCCAAGGCAGCTACAGGTGGTGGGACAGGCAGAATCATCACTACCTCCCACTGCACAGGCACCTCACAGCCTTCAGCCAACAGCAACTTCACAAGGAACAGATCTCTCCAGAGGGATCTGCACCTTTTCCAGCCTCCTGCACACACCCCATGGAGGAGCAGCTCAACAGCTGGGGGTGCTGCTGCAGGGAGGGAATTCCAGTACCATGAGGAGCTGGTGGCACTTTGCTGGGAAGGGAACACAGGCAGTGCCATACATCCCAGTCACACCCATGGCTGAGTGCAGCCAGGAGACTGGAGAGCCTGGAGACATCTCCAGGCACAGAGGGAACCAGCACAGAATGGGGCTCCATAGAGACACCAGAAACAAACCCTTCAGTGCCACCACCTGACAAGATATCCCCAGGGGATGCAGCCCTAAGCCTGACTTCTCCTGACACTTCCCCAGAACTTGCAACCACCAGACCTTCCCTTCTCTCCTATTTCTTGCCAAACCTGATGCAAAGAGGCATCCAACTGCTCTACAGCTCCCAGACAGCCTGGGGTGATGGAGCAAAGAGGCTCCTTTGTGCCCATCTCGTGCCCACCCGCCAGGCCTGCTCCACAAGTATTTACAGAGGTGGGAGTGTAGGAGCAGTGTCCCCCCCACACCCCTCCCCTGGGCACACAGGTAGCTAGCCCCATGGTGGTCCAAGCCCAACGCTGAGGCTCTGTTAAATAACACCCATAAATACTTTATTTACCAAAAAATCACACAACACCACCCAACTGTCCTGATTTGCCAGGTCACTGTGGCAGGAGCTCACAGCTTGAGGATCCCAGAGAAGGTTTTGAGAGCTCACGCAGCAGCACCAACTTCATGGCCAGCAGGACCTCCCCATGTCTGAGATGGCTTCTTCTATGGCAGCGGGACAACCGGGCAGCCTCCAGGGCCACATCCTCGAGCAGCAGCGGACTGTCCAGCCAGGCAAGGGCAGTGGCCACCAGGCAGGAGTCTCCAGAGTACCGAGTCTGCAGGGAGATCAGCTATCAGATACCAGCTCAGGTACTCATGGGGCAACACAGCTCAAGGCTTGGGCCAGCCACCACATAGAATCAGACAGGGTTGGACTCAAAGGGACCTCAGACCTCACCCAGTACCAACCCCCTGCCATGGGCACAGACACCTCTCACCAGACCAGGGTGCCCCCAGCCCCATCCAACCTGGCCTTAGACACTGCCAGGAACAGAGCAACCACAGACTCTCTGAGCAACCTGTTCCAGGGCCTCAGCACCCTCACAGGGAGGGATTTCTTAAGATCTAAATCCACCTTCTTTCAGCTTGAGATTTGAAGGTTAAGTCAAAACCTTCCAGATTCAGCCACCCCAAGAGCATCCAGGCTGAGCTACTTGAGTGGCCCAGCTGAGCCTGAGAAGCAGGAGGTTCCTCCTCAGCTAGGAAATACCTGGTTGAGAATCTTGTGGATATAGGTGCAATAAGCCACCTTCTTCTTCTGCCTGCAGGGATGGAGAAACAGGAGGCTCTGCCAGGCACAACCAGCTGCTGCCTTCTTCTTCAGCTCAGGCTCCATCACCTCTGCCTACGCTCAGTTCTGCTTTAACCCCGCCAATGAGAGAGAGCAGAGTCAGACACCCAGACTCTGAGTATCCCCATCACCCTGGGGGCCACCAGTACCCCCAGGAACTCCCAAAACAGTCAGAGATGCTGAATTAACATCAAAACCCACAAAAACACAGAGCAGAACAGCCAGAAGAAGCAGAAACCACCCCCTCAAGCCAAACACACAAGTAGGAACTTCAGGGAGAGTGAGGGGATGGGTATGACCTGCTCCCAGCTCACCACCAAGACCTCCTCAGCTCTGCACTTCTCCAGGAACTGTCAGGAGTCCGGGAACTGCTGCCTATAACGGGGGGGAAATCATTGTTTTCAGCTGGGGGCTCAGACCACTGCCCCTACTGGGACTGGGGCCAGCTGGGACCAATCAGACCCCACTGAGGAATGGGGACAGGGATGGGGAAAAGGAGAAGGTGGTGCTGTGCCAGCTCCCTGTCTCCCCTTCCTGCTCTTGTTACCCTAATTGGTGTAATTAATTAGCTCAAGGGGGGCTGGTTCTGTGGGGGAGCCCGTGGAGTTTGTTGTTTGATTTAGTCCTGCATTCCCCCTTGGCCATACTGGTAAGACTCCCCTGGATACTGGATGTGCTTCCCCCATACTGGTGGGGTTCAAATTTGCCTCATCCTAATGGTGGGGTTCCCCTGGATGCTGGGTATGCCCCCTCCTCCCCCATTTTAGCCACTGAGCCATTGATAGGTGCCCCCTACCATGCTGGTGGGGCTCCCCTAGGTGGTGGATTTCTCTTCCCCCCCCCAGTACTCGTGGAACTCCCTCAGTACTGAATATGCCCCTCAATACTGGTGGGGATCCCTCAGGTTCTAAGGTGCTCCCTCCATCCTGGTGGGTCCTAAATATGCTCCCCCCATCCCAGTAGTGTTCTCCTGGGTGCTCTGCCAGTACCGGTGGGTCTCCCTTGGATATGGTCGATGTGCTCTCATACCAGTGAGGTTCCCTTGGGTGATGGATGCGCCCCTCTCCCGTGTTCATGGGGCTCCATGGGTGCTGGATATGCTCCCCCCATACTAGTAAGGTTCCCCTGTGTGCTGGATATGCCTTTCCCCATACTGGTAAGGTTCCCCTGCGTACTGGATATACTCCCCACTCTATACTGATGGAGCAGGTCTGGGTGCTAAATATTGCCCCCCAGTACTGGTGAGCCTTTCCTGGATACTCTCTCTACTCCCCCCATACTCATAGAATCCTTAGGGA
>VZRI01002867.1:7252-17870 GCA_013397515.1 Upupa epops
AAAATCACTCTAATGTAGACTGTACTGCTTTTACTGGGGTAGTGGGAGTTCAGTACTGAGGTCTTCTATCTTTATCTCCAGGGAGCATTAGATGAGTATTCAAAATGGTGTCTTACATCAATGGTAAAAGAAGTAAGTTAATTGCCATGAAGTTTAATTTCTTGATACTGGGAGCTATATGTCTCCTTGAAAATGTTTTAAGGGCCAGCAAACAGATCAGACTGTTGAAAACTAATGTTCAAGTACTGGTCATAATGACTGAGGAGAACTTAAGAATGTACTGGTTCACAGCCTGGCTCTGAGGGAAAAGTATGGTATTTAAACAGAAGAGATTAATTTCCCATCTGTAAAATATGAGATAAAGTTACATAGACATCTTCTTTCTCATCCCCTAAATCTGAGAAACATTTCAATGTTGAACAGCATCACTACAGAGGAAAAAAATCCTACCTCATCTTTTGATGGAGATGATGCTTCAGACCATTCCTGCCCAACCTGGGTTCAGTTCTGTTTTTTTTAACATGGTAGAAAATGCAGCCAGATGGGAATGATAAAATGGTCTATACATTCATGTCATTCAAAGCTGCAAGCTGCACTGAAAATGATGCTTATTTTTTTGTCATCTGAGATACATGTAAGTAGGAAAAAACCCCACAAAACAGAGTGTTGTGATATAATATTTTCCAGGTACTGCACAAGACTAAGTAATCTAATATGGGTGTGTATGTGTGGGAGGGAGGGCGTAAGAAAAGACAAAATGTTCACTTCACTGCTATCATACTTTTTTTTTGAAGAAAAGTAATAAAATACTGGGTTAAAAATCCAATAATTGACTTCAACTATTTTTCTACTTTGTTAGCTCTTTTTCCTTGATTTTAAGCTGAACTTTACCTAGCATTGGCACATGATTTGTGAAGCTCATTTGTGCTTTCGTAAAGCTGCTTCACTTCTTCCCTTCAGAGGGAAGTTGCACAAACTGGGTTCAAGGCATAAACCACCAGTCACCCTGCCTGAGATAAGACAGGGAAGGGACTGCTTATTTAGCATTTAAAAACCAAAGGCTATGCTTACCTCTTAAGCAAAAAACAATTGATCACCAATAGTGTGTAAACATTGTTTAGCCACAGCACACAGACCTTGAGGGATTTATGAGCAGCTACAAGCTCACCTCTTGACTTGAGCTGGAAGCTGGGCTGCTTGTCTGAGTAACAGACTCTGAACAGTAATGTCCTGTGCAAATGAATTTAGAGATTTTCACAGCTTGTATTCATATTCTACAAAAGGTAAATATCCCCCAATTGCACCTACTTGGAGCTGAATTATTGACTTCAGCTTTGAAGTGCAAATGAGCTGAATGAAAACATACTTAGACTGCAACATAGGAGCTATTCCTACTAGCTGATTTATGGTGCATTAACTGTCTAGTAAGGAAAGCCTTCTATTGCTATGGATTTGTAATCCCCTGGTCCAATTATCTTGAAGATGAAGGCAAAATGCCATCCACTGTATGAGGCAATCAATAGTGGTCATTTCTTAAAATTCTTTACTTCCCCTTCTTTCCAGCAATCCAGGTTACAGGGTCTCCATAAATTGCTCTTTCATGGTTTATCGGCCCTGCTGTTTCTAAAAGCCAGACTTCTGGACTACTGTTATGAAAATAAACTGCTATTAACAACCTTTCAATGGGTTAAAGCAATCAGTATTTATGGTGAATGAAAACTCCTTTAGAAACTCCCAGTCACCATATTCTGTCCATATAGTCACTGACTAAATAAATATCTGTTAGGAAGGGAAAAGAAACAGAACATTTATAAGACATAAAAAAAAAAAAAAAAAGAAAAAGAAAATTATTAAAGACCCAAAAATTAATATGATAGTTATTAAATAAATAATTATTAGATGAAGTTACACTATGTGAAAAACACAAGTTGTCCTACTACACTTTGCTAAAGGGAGTTATATCCTCATGAATTACCTACCTCAAACTCTCATCTGAAAGGGAACAGTTGCCCTCTTATTTGCCAAAGCATCACATTCAGTTTGGTCTTTCATCTCTTAACCATTTATTTTTCTCTACAGAAAACTTTCTTCAGACTCTCATAATTTTGGTAACATGGCACAAAATGTTTTGGAAGTTTCTCAGAACATTCAGCATGAACTTAAGTTTATTTGAAATATACTGTTTATCCTAAGAAAATACTGGAAAATGTTGCATAATTGCTTTATTTCTTGTGTCTCTGTGTTTCTACCTATTTTTACTTGAAGCAAGATATTGCTCTCATTTTGCACATATGTAAGATAAACCCTAGAGGTTCATGCCACAAGTATAGATGCTTGAATGTCTTAATTGGAAAAAGTAACTCAACATTTATAACCAATGAAAATATAGTTGCTAGAGTCAGTGCAGTCCAGAGGGAGACACTTCTCATCCTCAAGTAGATGAATACAATGTGGCATATATATACAATACGCTTTCTTCAAATGACTAGTTTAATCCATTAAAAAAAACAAAAACAAAAAGACAATAAGGAATAGCTGCCTGCAGTAGTGAACAATATCTTGTACTTGTCTGAAATAAGGTGAAAATTAACCCCAGCCCTAGTGGCAAAAAGAACAGAACAAGCTAAAGAGTCAGAGTAAGCACTGAGAAAATTTTCAGTTGATAGTATTGTTATGATCAGAAAATGAGTTTCTAAGGTGTCTCAGTCTCTAGAAATCAAGTATTCTGTTGTCTAGAGTGATTTGAGTTAATAAATAGTTCATAACCTTCATTATTTTAATTCAAATGTGTCATATCTGGAGATACATATATTGTACATAATTTTGATTCACAATTCAAGTTGCTATGAACTTTTCTAGCAAAGGTAAATGACGTGTGCTTGCTGGAATCCAGATAAACCAGCTCAACACTGAATCAAATTCTGTCATAATTCTACACAGGAATAATGAAATACATTACTACAAAGAAAGGAGGATGTCCTGAGTCACTGAATAGCTTTGTCCCTCACTGTTATTATAGCAGTCATGGCACACACATCGCTCTTATATATGGACATTTCTCAAAGTTATTAATGCATTTTATTTAAAGAATTAATGTATTAATAGTAGAGTCTACTTTATAGACTAAAACCTGGCTTAGAATTACTGCTGCTATTTATCCAAGGTCATCCACATCTCAGGAAGCTCTTATGGTATAATATTCAGCTGTCACGAATCCTTTCTTCTAGACTCCTACTCCCTGTTACTGGCTTCATATTTAAAATGTTGCCTGAGAATCACAGGGCTACACAAGATTCAATTTTTTATAAGTGATCCTTACATTTTCTTGGGAGATACACCACTCTGCTTGGGCTCAGGCCAGAACAAATTATGTAGGTACAATAGAAACACGGCTATCCCACTTCCAGGAGAATTTTGTATCTGCACTACTCTATAAAGCCTTTGCCTAACTTCAAAGTTCAGATGTTACTTTGTAAAGGCAGAATTAATTTTCTTGATTGCTAATCCATCACCACTAAGTATGATGCATATGGTATCAAACATAGGTATTTCTGCTATCATTAATTGTGGCACATTGTCACAACCGATAAGGAAATGCAATATGAGAACAAGAAAACAGTCGCTGGATTTGGCAGCTTATCCTTGTTTTTCTAGTCACCATGGCAGGTACCAACCGAAACCCTTAACTCAGGAGGGTGACTGTGTGAATAAACGAGGAAAAGAAACTCAGGACTTGGAGAGCATCAATCATTCAGCTGTGTTGTCTCACACTCAGTTTGCAGTGCTGTTGTTTAGTGGAAGATAAAGACGGATAGGTTTGAAAGGAGAAGGGAAAAAAAAAGGTTCTGTAAAATACTCTAATGCTCAGGAGAAAAGGTGCAACTTTTGGCCCTGAGAAGTTCACTATAGAAAAGGGTAGGTAGTGACACAGAGGACAAGAGAAGGAAATTAACATGTGCTTGACAAAAGAGAAATCAAATAAGGAACTGTGGTTTAAATGGCAGATAAAATACAGTTGAAGTGATAAGTATCATATGAGGGACAGGAAAGGAAATTAACAAAACATAAGTTAGCAGGGTAGAAAATACCTGGTTTCAAGCCCAACAGCAGGTAGAAATACATAGGTCAGGAGAAACAGAATGAGCTGTTTTCTAACGCTTTATGTTTTCCTAACATAATGTGTCAGGGAGGGCTTTGGAAGAAAGAGAACCAAAACCTACGGTTTTCTATTTCAGTTTGCTTTATAAGGAGAGAAAAGAATCAGTGCAATAGCTGTGAATTACTGATTAAATCATTTTATTATTAAATAAAAAAGTCAATGGAGATAGATCCTTCTGAGATTGTATAGATGTTCCCCAGAGCAATCCCATAGTATGGCAGGCTTATATAAGCAGAGTGATAAGCAGTTGAATCCTGTATTTTAAAACCACTATAAGCTATTATTATTATCTTTGCTGACCTCCAGTGTAATGCAGACCTATAACAGAGTAATCATTTCTGCATTGGAAGAAGAATTAGTGTTTAAAAGTTTCTGGACATTGCTGCATTCCAACCTGTACTGTAGGGAACACCCCATAAATTCATCCAGGCATCTCAAAATGATGATGGAATCACCTCCAGCCCCTGTTTTAACCTAGTGGTGGAGAGGAAAATAAGAAACCACCTTAACCCTAATCATTAGTTGTGAAACTATGAATTGAATGTTGTGTCACAGAATCATGAAATATATTTATAACTATATGGTGTTGTTGTTGCCTTTACTGCTAAGAGAAACCTAATCTCTGGAAATAAACTCTGGATTAGGTTACTTTCTTCTCTCTTGAGTTTACTAGTTGATAGGCCTCCAAAGGACATATAGGGATTTGGAACTAAGACAAAGTATTGGCTTGACTTTCCTAGCTTAGCCACAATTCAGTTTTTTTTTTTTCTATTTAGCTTTTTTTTACCCTTATTTCCTAAAATGTGGACTTGTTATTAGATCAATTCCTGACTTTTCAGTAAAAAACAGAAATAGACTTCAGCAAAATACTTGCTCCCATTCCATACTGAACTCTGTTCTGCAGTCCTGCTTTTCTCAGCTCTGTATATCGAAGGGGCAAATTGCAGGTCTCTGCACTGGTGACTTCCAGAGCGTATTTCCCACTTGACTCATAGGACCTCTGTTTCTTATTTCTCTGTTGGTTAATGCTAAACTATTTTGCTATAGTAAATCATTCATGCTCATCCTTCTGTAACTTTATGAATCTTCAGCTGCTTCATATATCTTCATTTAAGTGAGATAAAAATAGCTATTCTGGGATCAGGAAGTAAAATAGATGTTGTAACAGTACTGTAATAAAAGTAATAATAGCACATCACAATAAGAATAAACAATGGTAATTGCTACTAAGTGTTCACTATTCTTTCCAGCATGTAAATGTATACTGAATAGTATTTATGGTGCATTATATGATGCATTACATACTTTTTCAATATGTTTCTAGGTCAAGCATTTTTTAATATGCATACATGTCTACATGCATGTGTATGTGTGCATATGTATATACAAATGCATGTTAACTCAGCAGCACCTACTCTGCAGTATTAAAATCACATATCTAAACAGCACTAAACTTACTTGAATCACATTTGAAAACCCAATCTTACTTTCTGTATCTCTCATCCATGTCCAAAAGCAGATAAATATGTTTAGACCCTTTAGTGGAATCAGAAATGTACACAACAACACAGGCACATTAGGTCTCCTGCTCCATGGAGTTGCTTATCGCTGAGGATACTAGTGCAGTCTGTTCTTCAGCTTGTTATAAGTGAAATGGCTTGCAAATTCCTGTACTAAAGTGATACTGAAGTCAGCTCATTAAATCCCAACCAAAATGCAACTTTTTAGCACAATAATTTGCCCGAAATTAGAACTCAGAGATGTGCACAGAAAGAGGACAGGAGTCGGAAAGAATTTCTGAACTGCTTTGTGCAGAAAATTAATGTTGCTACACACACAGCATGATGTAAGAGAGAGAGCAGAGGGGATGTAGTGTCTTAAATATGAATAAATTGCCAAGGACAGGAAGGACTCAGCAAAGTGATGAACTCAGAACACAACAAGAAAGTCACTCTAAAATAGACTGACCAACAGCAAATTGAGGGCCTGGTCCTTTTTGAGAGAGATGTGAGTCTTTTCATTGACTTCTGGAGGTTTGGATTGAGCTCTCAGCAGGGAAGCATAATTTACCCAGCTGAACATGCAGAGGTAATTCAGAAGGAAAGAGTGCACTGAGTCTTACTGGCACATAGCCATGGGCTCTGGGCTTGACTGCTCTCCCCTGGCTCTCAAAAAAAGATGAATAGGAAAGATTGTGGGAGGCCAAGGCCACAATTTTTGGATGACCCTGTAATGCAACCCTTCCACTAGCCTCATGCGTCATATACGCACAGCAGTTAAAACAATGCAAATACACACCAAAACAGGCTTCTGTGTAAATTCAATACTATTACAGTATACAAAAAAAAAACAAAAAAAAAAATAAAAAAAAAGGTAATATGGAGTAAAGTACCATCTTTAATGCATACTAATTACAGTGGGAAATTACCAAACATGAATTCACTTACCACTTCATTTACCATGTTACATTATAGATCTGGTAACCTTTATATTCAATAATAAAATCCGTGACTAATTCCTAAAACAAACTCTAAAACTAAAGCAGTTCTTCGCTGAAATCTAGCATATGCCAAAAAAGCAATATAGTAAAAACCATTTCCAAATTAATTTGGAAGATATTAAATCCTATAGGCCTGATCCATAGCTGGTGTAAATTGACATATGTTTTGTGACTTCAGAGGAGTAAATATAGAGAATAATTAATATAGAGGTTAATTGATATAGGGATTTGGCTGTATGCATTTTTTGCCTTTAGTTCTATGGGTTTTTTTCATTATTGGTTTGTTGTTTATTTTTTTGTGGTGTTTGTTTTGTTTTGCTGCTTTTCAGACAAAACACTGCTTCCAAACAAAACATCTCTAGACAACAAACAAACCTCTAGAAATTCTACTGCACAGATGAATGTTGAGGGAATAAAATAGAGAATTTCTGGTCTTTTCTTCTCTGTTACATGTGTGGAAGAGCAAGAACCTTCACCACATTCTTCCCAATTACATGATAAAACATGCAAGATTATTGTCAAAACTGACTGGATGAAGAGGATCTTTACAATTCTTTCTCATTTTCTGATTCAGTTTGCCTCTTCCCTGCTATACCAAGATTAAATTATTCCTAAGCATTACATGCTTTATCCTCACTGCAACTGAAGTGCAAAGGAGAATATTTTGATTCTACCCAACTTGTCTCACTTCTCTAACATCTGATGTACTCAAAAGTCCTTTCCTCTCCATTTGGGGTACCCATCATACACTGTCCCTCTTCACCAGCAATATATTTATTGAATTGCAAATAAATTCCAAGTGTGTTTGGCATAGGGTAGAAGGCACAAAGAAAATGACAAAATAAGACAAATTGTAAACAAATGTGACAAGCTGAATAGAAAATGAGAAAAACAGGTGCAAAGCTAGCATGGCCTTGCATGAATATTACTTGTAGCACTGCTGAGAAAATATCTCATCTCCTTCTTCCCTCCCCCTTCTCTCCCACCATCCCCCTTTTTTTCCCACTAGACCTGAAAGCTATCTAGCTCACTTGTCAGCTAAGGTTGTGTCCGGTGTTTGTTTGCTGTAAAGAATTTGTTTGTCCAGGAGAAAACCAGATTTTTACAGCTCACATATCAATGTAGCTGAGCAAAGAGTTGCTGGGAAAAAAGCTTTGCACTGTACTCCCACCAGAGCTTCTGAACCACCTTAGCCTTCGATGACCAAACAGGTTCTGTTAGGATAATCCTGAATGGCCCTAGGAGAAAAACTGTACATGAAACTTAAAAGTGTAACTGAATTTTCTCCTTCCTGTTTTGGGGAAATAAAGACCGTTCTAGATTCTAACTCACATCCAGCATAGAATCATTAAAGGAACCTTAAAGATTTTCTGCATAAGCAGATATTGAATGGTCCCATCCAATCTGGCCTTGAACTTTTCCATGGCTGGGACAGTCACAACAACCTTGAACAACTTGTTCCAGCACCTCTCCTCTCTCACAGGAAAGTACTTTTTTCTAACGTCCAACCTAAGTCTCCCTTCTTCAAGTTTGCAACCCTTTCCCCTTGTCCTCTTGCAATGCACTTGTGTAAAAAGCCCTACCCCGGCTTTCTTTTAGCCCCCTTCAGATATTGGAAAGCTGCTAAGAGGTCATCTCAGAGGCTCCTCTTCTTCAGGCTTAACCACCACAACTTGCTCAGCCTGTCCTCATAGGGGAGGTCCTCCGTTATATCTATGCTTAATTGCATAGTTATTGCTGGTGGTAACATTTACACTTGTTTATTTCTTTTACCTTCATCAGTTAATTCAATATAAAACAACATTTAAACCGGTGGAATCAAGGTTTTGTCTGATTGACTCATTTTCTATGGCTTCTCTTCAGTTGATACTGATACGCACCTAGATGAAACAGGGCAAAAATGATACTTAGATCTAAGCAGCTCTAGATACACTAAATAAAAATGTTTTGCACTAAAATTGTTACTCAGAATTTGTCTTTGATTATTATCCAAGCATTTACTCTGTCCTTTTAAACATTTTCTTAATCCACATAAAGTCTCAAGAGAGTAAGACTTCCACCTCCATTCTATAAAGAATTCACCTGGCAGCAGTATTCTCCATGGAAATAACAAAAAATTGATTAAAAATCCACATCTCAAGGGCCATTTTGAATAAGTGTCTCATTCCATGCTGTGCTCATATAATGCTTCACATGATGACCAAGGCTCGTAGTGGTAGCATTGTTACAGCCTATTATTTTTAATAGCAACCATCACACATCCATGTTCTGTTACAAGACTTTCTTTTACTGAATGGTCCTAATTGCACCAGCTTCCATGTGTGGACTAATCCTAATAGTTCATATATCTTATTTCTAAATTGAAGCAACCACTGTAAAAAATCCTATGTGAATTTCTACATGAATTAACTTTCCTGAAGCCCATTTTTCTATGAACATTCAAGACACAGGTTTCCTGCCAGGAATGTGCTTATCAAACACATATAATGACTGGCAGAAGTAGTTTGGAAGATGCAGATATTTTCAGTGATTTGTGCATGCTTTCTTTCTTTATTAAGATCATGAAATTTCTCTGACCAATGGAAATAAACACCACTTTTAAACACTTAGAAAAAACAGTATCATAGTATCTTCACAGACTTAATAATAATAATAAAAAAAAAAATAAGGCAGGAAAGTCTATCAAATCGTTTCAGATAGCAAATATATCTGAGAACCCTGTGATCTGCTGGGAAGTAGAAGGAAGCTAATTTGTCAGATAAATGATTTGTTGTGAATTGTTCTGTTATCTCTATTCAAGGGAAATGAGCCTTGATTCTGGAAGGTGCCAAGAAAGTCCTGCCCATTTCTAAACAGCCTCAAGCCTCATTGTGGGAGAAAATCCATTTCTTTCACATACAGAATGATTTTGATGAGACGTGGCACAATGTCCAGGCCAGAGGAAAAGAATTCTGCATTCTGTTCCCACTTCCACCATGGGTCTGCTACATGACCTTGGGCAAATCACTTATCCTCTCTGGACAGTAGTTCCTCCATCTGAAAATTGGGCATGATACTATATTTTTAAAGCTCTTTTGGACCTGGAATGAAAAATTGCTAGACGTTATTATTATTATTATATTTCATTGCTGACATCTATTACTGAGTATGTATTTCACAATGACAGCTATCACAGTATGTATATTTCTATAATGACAACTATCACAGCACGTATATTTCTGGGATGACAACTACCATATCAGAGTGTGTATATTTTTGGAATTAAAGCCATAACAGCATATATTGTTCTAAAACAATAGAACTAATTGTCATATACTTTTCAAATATACATATTTTGTTATTATATGTCATCAAATAGTACTTATTTCTTTTTACATATATATAACGCATGTATACATAAAGTGTAATATATGTTCCATGTTGTTTGACATCCATCAAATTGCCCTGTCCTAATAAAGCAGTCTTCTGAAAAGCAATCTCTAGTAACAATGCCTAGAAATGAATGCAATATGAAAGACTTTTAATGGCTAACAATTCAGCATGGCAGTGTCAATGAGATATTTCACAGTGTATATTAGACAGTGAAACATTGCAATCTGCTCTTCTTACTGATATCCAATAAGGAAAGGAAATGCCAAAATCAATCAAAATCTATGAAGGCTTTTATTCCTTGTTTTCTTGTCAGAATTCATATATATTTTTAAAAGAGTATTTATTATGTAGTCAGAGGAAGGAATCGCGTCCTTGTAAAATACAAAAGGAATTATTGTCTTCTGGCAGCACAATTCTTGCTAGGATTATATCCAGATGACTACTTGATATCAGAATGCATGCTTAGTTTTCAAATTAAAAGAATAATTATTTAATGTATTTTAAATTATTTTTAAATAAATACAAAATAATGTTAACCTATTTAAAATTCTAAGGTGTATTTTTTAGTAACAATTCACTTGATAACA
>VZRI01002867.1:17939-34456 GCA_013397515.1 Upupa epops
CAAAGCAAGATTCATATTTAAGAAAATACATTTTTCCCACAGGAAAGTATCCTTATGTCATGGAAATGCTCAGAGTTGGAGTTCATTTCAAACCCTTGTTTTCAGTTTGAACAAACATTTGTAATGTTCAAAATCCAGGTGGGATAACTTTCCAAACTTACTTAGAAATATTTAGTAAATTGATACTGAAATTCCAGGTTCCCTGGGTCTCCAAAATGAGGTTAATGAGGCAGGCAAAACCAGAAATACTGTTAAATACAAAACTTTATTTTTCTAGAAGCATGAAGAAAATATATATTTTTGCAAAGCATAATTGCATTCACTCAGATTTAAAACATTAAAATTCTTTGGCCTTTTAATTTTGCAGAACAAACTAGTTTAATTTCAAGGTCTTTTAAAAGGGAATTTCTTCCAGATACTTAAGCTAATAATGCTAGTTCCTTTAGCCTTAATATGTCCAATATCTCCCTCCAAACTATGAAAATAATTCCAAGCCACTCAGTAGTAAGTTTTCCCAATGACCTTCACTGTCTGAGATATGCCAAACATGCCAAACCAATTTGAGCTCATGACCAAACAAGTGATGCGGCAAGGTGGAAACGTGAAACTGTCTCCTAACAAAAAAAGTCTGCACACAGCTATGGTTATTTCTTTGCAAACCTACGAAGCAACTCTTCTACTATTAGGCAGCTTGGCCTATGTCTTTGATAATGGCTTAGGTCATGGCTGCATGTTCACGCTTGTCTCTGGTGATATGATACTTGTTATTTGGCATCAATATCACTTGGTTTGTGTGTATAAGGGTGCTGCACCAGTTGTTCCCAAGGATATGCTACCCATTCTGCCTCTTAAATACTGAAACCAAAATAATTAACCAAATGAATGCCCTCTGCTCACAGATGTGAAAAAAAAAAACCAAAAAACAACCGGCTGAATTATGAAGAAAAGTATTACCCTCTGTTGTACCCATAAGAAAAAAAACATGTTTCACCCTGGGCACAGCCTTGTACTTATTAGTATTAGTTCCAGAACCACTGCTAAGTCAAGTATTTTGAGATGCTAGTCCATGAATAATAATGCCAGAGAAGTACAATAATTAATAGAACATGAGGATATTCCCTAAAGAGCATGAGCAGCATTGCAAGAGGTATGCATGCCTCTCCTTTGAAATTTGTCTGCTACGGCCTCTTGAACTTTGATTTTGAAAGGTGGGGAAGAGGTAAAATGAATTACACTTCATTAGCAATGTCGAGGAAGAAGGAGCCCTTTCTCCTCTGGAGAAACAGTCTTTAATTGTTAAATTCCCAGAATTCCCCAGTGCACATCAAGCTGGATTCAGTCTCGTGCTCTGGCTGAGCGCAGGTGATGGTTTTCATTAGCCATTCTTTCTCTTGACCCTGATGTCATCATTGTTATTGTTATTTATTAATTTACAGTGCCTTATTCTTCCCTGGATTGCAAGTGTTCCACACAAACCTCATATCCACTAAGCAAATATTAACATAATGACAGCAAAACAAACTTTTCAAGAATGTTTTGTATCAATTTATCAGTGACGGACCAACATCCCTGGAGGCTCGGGACTGCTTAGTCTGCTAGCAATTACAACAGAATCAAGCTCCCACTGCACACACCTCTTACCATTCTGACTCTAACCTTGACCTGAAAAGGGCATTTGCTAGGGGTGAGAGGATGTCTTAACCTATTCATTACTTTTCTAGCCTTTTTAGACAGATGGAGGAAAATCATTCAGTTAGTGATGATCTTAGCAAGGAACAATATGTTAGCCAAAATGAAGAGTAATTCAGGGAAGAAGCAGAAAGAAGCACAGACATCAACATCATCAATTTCTTGCTTTACTACACCCACTAGGGTACACAGTTTGGGGATGTTATTTATATTTTCTAAAGCTATTATATCACCTTAAGGTAACAAGCCTGGAAAGGGGCATTAATGAGTATGGTTTGGTTTTTTAGCTTGTTAACTTGTTGGATTGGGTTGTTTTTAGTTTCTTTATTAGTTTTTTTAGTGTTTAGTGGGGTTAGGGGGTTGGGGGGGGTGTCTCTTCTTTACTGTTATTTCTTATTTTTTTCCTCTAAATAACATGAGTGTTGTATAAGACCTTGTGTTATATAAGACAACTACCATTATAGGTAGTACATTCATAACATGTGTGTTCCCTGGCCTCTTTTACGTTCTGTTTTTTAAGCTTGTTTGAACTCCATGCAAAACTCAAACAGTCTACTACTAATCTACTTAAAGGACAGCTCCAATAAGGACCTCTGCAAGATTGTGGAGAAGGAGAACATGCAAGAAATGTGGTATCTCTAGTTCTCTAGTTTAAGTACTTTAGTTTATGTTTGTTAGTGCTGAGACCAGTCTTGGTTTACATCCTTGTTGGTGAGATGGACAGTGGGATTGTCTACAGCTTCACTAAGATGCGTGACACCAAGTTGCATGATGTGGTTGACACACTGGTTAGAAGAGATGTCATCCAGAGGCACCTTGACAGATTTGAGATGTGGACCCAGACTAACTGCATGAAGGCTGACATGACCAAGTTCAAGGCTGATTAGGGAAACCTAGATTAGGGAAACTCTCAACACAAGTAGAGACTGAGTAGTGAATAGATTGAGACCAGCCCTGAGTAGATCTTGGAGGTGTTGGTGGATGAGAAACTCAACATGATTCAGCTGTATCCTGTGTTGTAACAAAAGAAACATGGTCAACAGGTCAAGATATATGATTCTCCCATCTCTATTGTGCTTGCATGAGACTCCACCCAGAGTTCTGTATCCAGCCATGTAGTCACCAATAAGAGGGGAGAGAGCTGTTAGAGAGGGTCCAAGGGAAGGCTCAAGGATAAAGAATAGTAGATAGGATGAGAGACAATAGCTTCAAACTGAGAGAAAAAAGGTTTAGATTATAAATTAAGAAAAAGGTCCTTACTACAAGAGTAATGAGAAAATGACACAATGACACAGGTTACCCATGAAGTTGTAGATTTTCCATAACTGGATGTGTTGGATAGGTTGGGTGGGGCTTAAAGCCAATCTGGTCTAGTGGGAAATGCCCCTGCACATGGCAGTGTGGTTGGAGCTAGTTGTTTTTTTGAGTCCCTTCCAACTCAAACTATTTTATGATTCTATCATTCTATGACACTTACATTCTTATCCATTAATATTGGAGTCCCTTCCATGACACAGGAATTCCTATGGAAATCTTTGCAAAGTCAGTAAAAGGTAAATACATGTTGCCTGGCCATATCTAGCTTTTGATTGTGTGGCTGCCAATATCTAGCTAAGTCAAGGACAGTACTCAAGCTGCAACTGTAAGCTGTTTTAATTACTCTGAAATTACACCATTCAGTTCCAAGAAGATAGTTAGGAAATGATTACTACTTCTTTGAGTCAATGTTTTTGCAACAAAAATTGATTAAAAATAACTTCAAACAACAAACCCAAAACATATCTTCTTATTTTCCTAATTTACCTACAGCTTTGGAGGTGTTGAGCAACAACAAGCTGTATGCTTAAAAGAAGCAGAATTCCCACTTTACCCATGTGGAAAGAAGAAAACATTAACATTTGGATGTGAATATGCCCAGGCTGCTCCAGCAGCTTGGAAACCAGAAATATTATGCTGCCTAGAGAATCAGAGACCATGGAAAATAATTGTAAAGATAAGTACTTGGTGCAAAGAAGGGTTATGTGGAAGCAAGAATGAAGAAATCTACATTAGAAGACCAGCTGTGCATTAGGTGTATAATACAATGCAGAATGACATAAATTACCATAGCAAACAAATGGACAGTTAAGAGGCTGCACATAGGGGAATATGCATAAGAAGAAAGGCTGGGATTCCAGGCGCTGTCTGCTTTGTCACTTATTGTTTGGTTGGGTTTTTTCCATAAAAATAAGATAAACATAAACCAAAACAAATTAAACAAAGCAAAACTGTCCCTCCACCCACACATGGACATGCAATCCTTATGCACTTCTTTCACTGTTATTAACCCTTTCTGTTTTACATCAGATATTTCTATTACGTAGCAGATTTATTTTTTTTTTCTCTTTTGCTCAGTACTGTAAGTAGTGTGGTATTGTGGAAGTCAATACGTGTTAGTGCAAACAGCACTAGATCTGGTCATTTCTGATGAGAAAAAAATAAAATCAAATCACAGTACTTTCACTTGTAGACATTCAACAGCCTGGAGGGACTTTTAATTTATATGAAATCCTAAAACACAAAATAGAGATAGTTTTGACAAATCTTTCTAGGCCTGAATAAGTCAAAGATGATGGAATTCCTAGAATCAAAGATTGGTAGATATCTTGTGAGATTTCTAGCTTTGAGCATGAAAAATAATGTGTGCACATTAGAGAATTTACCTTTGCAGCCAGTGCATAGAATGATGTGCTTCAGCAGTCCATTCAGATCTGTGCTTTAAAACAAGAGGAATCATACATGGATGTGATTACTTCTCTCTGTTTACTATAGTGAGAGTATGAAGTGACTAGCTCAGATGAAAATGTCTCTTCTGTGTATATCTAAAGTCCAGTGAATCACACCTGAAACTCTACATTTACAGGACTCTAATTCCTTTGAGTTTTTCATATTAAAACCTAAAAACCGTTGCCTTACTTCCAGTTTTGTGGTGTATGTTGTACAGGAGAAGCTGTTCTCCTGTTTATTCAGTGGTCTCATCTCATATCTTCCTGTTCTGAAGAATGAAGAGATAATAAATAATATCTGTTATCAACAAAGGACAGTGTATCTTACTTCCAGTGCAAAAACTTAGCTAGCCTAGATTAACAAGCCCTAAGAACCAACAATATTATAAACTGTGAAACAGTACAATTTGCTTGAAAGTTAGATTGGAACTTACGTGAACATTTGCCTGAGTAGGATTTTGGAAAAGCAGCACTAAAATAGATTTTGGGTTAGAAAGTACCTCAAAGATTTAGTTGTAAACCCTTTGCCATGGGCAAGAGCAACTCTCACAAGTTCAGATTGCTCAAATATAAAAGGTTGTTCTTACAACATTGCAAATTGTGTCATTAGTATTCGCTTTCATCAAACCAAATTATCTAACAGACAATACAATATGATCTGTTGCCTTATTAGTGATTTGGGCTTTTTTTTATAAATCTGTCATAAAAGGACTTTTTTGCCCTGGCTGTAAAATGTGCAAGACTTCATTCAAATATGCAATGTCTCATACAGGAATTTCATGAAGCAAACATGCTGAAACTTCTAAAATTTGACTTGTATATTCTTTCTCTAGTAGTTTAGTTAATAGTTTATTCTAATTCCTTTTTTTTTTAAAAAAAAAAAAAAGAAAAAATAAAGAACCTGCTCAAAAAGTGCAATATAAATGCAAATACACTGACATTGAGAATCCCTTCATTAAATACTACGGAATCGTAGAAACAGAATATAAAATCATATTTTTTTAAACAACAGTTTTTCACTCCAGTAATACTATCGTAACTAAAAGACATGAAACAAATCCAAATTGTAATTCGAATAACCTTGATAACCCAACTCAGTGAAAAAGCCAACAAACCACAAACCATGTGGAATAAACTTCCCTTAAGCTCCCTAGGGCCAGAAAGAAAATTAACTACTGTGGATAAACAGAGGATGTCTGTTTTTCAAGCGGTACAGAATAGCAGACAATGTTCTAAGCTGACCAAGCAAAAGGTACTATTCAGTAGTGGCTCTTGTTCATATTTAAAGGGTACAAGGTCATAGCTAAGATCTATGGCTTCAAGATAAAGGATTTCAATTTTACAGAAAATGTTTCTGCTAAGAAATTAAAAAGGTAGGAGATAATGTTATTGAGAGATATTCTGAAGTCTTCTTGGGACTCAGAAGACAAAGTCCCTAAATCACTATTGTGTATCATCCTAGTGAGGATTTATGACTTTGGATGAACAGATTTATAGTCTATCAGAAGAAAAGAAATAAATGGAACAAAAGCCATGTTTGTGCAAGAAACAGAGAGTAAGTGAAAGACATTATTAAAGCAGCTAGTAATGGAAATCTATGATAAATCTGAACATTGTTACAGGTAAAATAGTTAAGTCCCCTTCCAGTCTCAAACTTCATTCTCTCTCTTTCAAACTCAAATGTTCAGCAAATGAAACAAAGGTATCAGAGTTATATCTTTTATCATGAGAAGACAGCTTCAAAAGAAGCTGAACTCTCTTGACCAAGAGACTACCAGAAAACCAGCAGTCCTGCAAGAGCTTGATACCAGGTCAATCTGGAGTAATTTTGGAGGAATCTGTCCCCTCAGTGATAATGACAATGAGAGTGTGTAATCCTTCAAAAGCATTGGTTCTCATCTCTAGGAAAATTACTTATTTCTTCTTTGTCCAGTGCCAGCTTTATCCAACTAACCATTCTTTAGCATCCGTATGTCTTTCTGTCCATGTCTGCTTATTTACACACCTCTTTTTGAGATGAAAGAGTAGACAGACATCTGTGTGAGAGCAATAGTCAACAGCTGGACCACTTTCAGATGTTTATGCAAACATTCCCCTCTTCTTCCATTTCTACAAGCATGCGTGTATCTCTGACTATTTGATCAATTTTTATGGTCATTGAATATTCATTTGCCTAGAATTCCAATGATGTTTCAGGAAGCTAGGATATCCAGAATATGCATATTTTATATGCAGCTTGTTGTACTTTTAATGTGCAGCTAAAGCACTGTAAGAGGTAAAATAATACAGAATTTTTTTTTTAAGATTATTTTTCCAACAACTTTCATATTTTTTCACTTTACAGAAATATATTCACAGACTACTTGTTTTTGAGAGTGATTGTGGTTTCCATACCCTACAGACCCAGTAGCTGGGATAGCTGTAAGAAGATAAAAACAAGTTAATCCCAAGTTTTCAAACCCAAGGGTTTTCAGACTTTTATCTATCCAATTCCCTCCCAAGGTTAAATCACAACATCTGTTCAGAAGTTGGAGAAGAGGGAATAGCAAGATTAGAGGCACTAGATTTCTTCCCTCAGTGACTGCCACAGTACAATTCCTGAACTTCTCTTTCATATGAGGTGGATTATCTGAAGTCAAACAATTTTGATACGTGATAAAACATGAGGAAAAGTTTATACTGGTGAAATTATTTTGTTCAGCATAGTTTTGCATACCACTGTCACCCAGAACAATGTGATCAAAGCTCTAACATTCCTTTTTTAGCCTGCCAACTTGTAAATGCTCAGCAAGCATCAACAGGGTACAATTTAGAAACAAATATACATTCTTCTGGTTTGGACCTCACACATCCAATAGAGTGCATCCAACAGAATGACTATGGCTGAAACCTGTGTAAACAATCTGCCTACCAGCAATAACAAAAGCTGAGCACCAGATTCCTCTGTCAGCTTTAGAAAACCCTCATATAACTTTTAACCTTACCACCCTATGGAATAACTACTTAGTGCACTAAATATGCTCAGCAAGGGCTCTGCAATTCTAATCCAATATAAATAAATAAATATCTGACTGGTAAATTAATAATCTCTCATACATTAAACCAGTAAGCCAAAAGAATGATTATAATGTATGCATTTAAATTATAATACACAAATATACAGAAGGGAAGGTAGACATCCATTGAGACCAGAGAACTGATGACATGTTTAACAAGTGGAATATTTATAGGTCATTATTCCTATTAATACCAATACTTTTGTGCTGTTTCCTCCATTCTATTGCAAGACACAATGAAGTCAGTGGCTTCATTTCCCTTCAATAACCCACCCCCTATCTCAAATTTACCCTTACCTTCTCCATTCTACTTTCTCCTAAATAACCTTGCCTAATATAGTTTCAATTTAAAAAGTAAGTGTTAAGCTGCAAAATGAATAAAAGAGGAAGCCACTACACATGAGCATGAAAGTTCACTGTGCATTATTAACTGTAATAATAGTTCTTTCCATTTAATTCCCTTCCTGTAAGGGGATTAAAATATTTCTAATTATTAATCAGTATTAAACAGTTTATAATTACCTCTGCAAGAAGGTAATTATTAATACACCCATTTTGCAGATAATCTAAACTACTAAGTAGCTATATAACTTTGCCAAAATGGCACAAAAACAGAACCAAGATGCAGAAGAAGAAGAAAGGTTATGTTACTTGTCTTTTGTTTTTGTCCTAACTCATGTGGCAACACACTGTTCATGGGAAGAGAAATTTCACCTAAAAGCTGACAAGCATTTAAAAAGGACAATCTGTTGCAAAAATTTTAACTCTAAGTATGAAAATATGATCTTAAGTAGTACATAGTTAACAAAACAAACAAGACAACCATCACAGATCATACCTTTTCCAAAACTCTTCTGCTTACAATAGTCCAATGAAAAAAGAATCAAAAATAAAAGCTTATAAGCAAAGACTTGTCCAAGTAGTCAATATACTTTTTCACATATTTTAGTTAATGTAACACATCTACCCCAAAGACGCATAGTCTTGCACCTGTCTTTATATTCCTCTTCTGAAGCTACTTCTTGCTAAACAGAATCACATAATCATAGAATCATAGAATGGCTTAGAGATCATAACCTCAACCTCTCTGCCCTTGGCAGTGACATCTCTCAACTAGATTTGGTTGATCAAGGCTTTATCCAGCCTGACCTTGAACATCTCAAGGGAGAGGGTAGCCACAAACACTCTGAGCAATATATTCCAAATTCTTTCACCCTTGTACTGAATACCTACTTCCTAAGATCTAGTCTAAACCTACTCTCCTGTTTAAAACCATCTCCCCTTGTCCTGTCTATAGATACCCTTGTGAGAAGTAACATTCCATCTTTCTTGCCTTTCAGGAATTGGAAGGCAGCTGTAAAATCTCCCCCAGAGTCTTCTCCATGCTGAACAACTCCACGTCTCTCAGCCTGTCCTCATATCAAAGGTGCTCTAGCCCGTGGATATCTTTGCAGACTTCTTTGGACTCACTCCAACAATTAGTTCTATCTTATAATTTTAGTTCTATAATTTCAGAAGGGTTAATCTCTAATGCTTCTTATATACATGTTGGTGCTACATTTTCAGTTTCTACAGATGTATATGCACCTTGGGGGAACCTAATACACCCTCACCACAAGGAAAACATATTACAGGACCTTCCTTCCACTCGACAAAATATTTGGCATTTATTTTGAACTATACCTTTTCTCCTCCATTCACTCATTAATTCATTGCATCTTGAAATAGTTTTTGCTTAAGATCCTGTCTTAAACAATTAAAAAGTTTGTACAGGAGAAAAGGTGTTTGTGGAGTGGTTTCATTGTGTTTTTGGTTTTGTTTTTGTTTTCCCTGATGCAACAGGATGATGTACAGACTCATTCAAGAAGAAAATTAAGTCAACAAAACCATAACAATAAGTAGAAGGAATATAGTGTGGGGTTAAATATGCTGTATTTAGCTCCCTAACAGCAACTGAAATTGTTAGCACCTAATGAACCAGTCCTCCTACAGTAAGTGAGGATGATCATTATCTAGCCAAACAAAACTAGATGCCTTTGAAGAGCTTAAGTTCGCAATGGAGTTTATAGAAATACCCATTCACGAATGAATTCCCTGGTTATTTTATCAAAAGTGTGGAGTGGTAATAAGTTAAAACTTATTTGCAATAAATTTTGGCCTGTCTATCATCTGATATGACACTGACACAGCCTAAATAATGATCTAAGGACACTGCTAGACAGTGATGAACAGCAGGGAAGAGCACAGATCTTCTCTTTGGAGGGACTGCGATGTTATCTCATAAACAGACCAAAATAAACAAACATGAGAAGCAGGATAGAAAACTCCTTGAGCAGATAGCTATTTCTCCAAAACGCATGGAGAAGGACAAATACAGAATTAATCTAAGGCAACTCGCAATCTCATTGATTTACCAAGGTGCACTTCGGACTTTATAACTCTTGTCTTGCCTTAAATAACAATAACTAGAAAAGTTTAATGCAGCCTTTAACTCAGCTGTCTTAGCATTTCTTTTTTAGATTATACTCTGTCTAAGTTATGGATGTGTAAAAGGAAAACCACTAAATATCTTGATCTTTCCACAACACCTAGTTTATATTTCTATAGCAAAAAATGAATTTTAAAAGCTGCTGATTTAAATCCATAAATGATTCTAGGGTGGGTTTTTTTGTTGTTGTTGTCAGTTCTATTTATATAAAAAGGTCTGCTATTGAGTTGTGCATAAAACAACCAGCACTAGAGTGTGTTCCAGTATTTAGAATAACACTAAGTCAAAGCCTTCTTCACTTCCTGTCAGCACTTATTAACCATTTCTCAAAGCAGCATGTGTGTTTATCAGCATGGAACACAGAGTTGTGAAACCAAGAATAAACTAAAATGAATGCTTTGTGTCTATGGCATCTTATCAGTGATTCATGACAATTCTAACACTTGTGATGCTGGTTTCCTATCTCTGTCCTAAGACAGTGGAATTTGCAAGCAGACTTTAAGTGGTTCATATTTCCCTTCCTGAACTAACAGGAAAATGTTAATATTTTTCTCAAAATTATAGGTTATTTTGTAGCACTCAGGTCACAATTTCACTGAAGGCAGCAGAGCTGCTCTGATTTAGATCTGATCAAGTATGGTCCAGAGTGCTACATATTCAGGAAAATTAATTTAAAGACATCATACCTGAATTTACATGTCACTTTCCCATTTTGTTTCTCACAGATGAGGGAGAGAAGGACAACATCTGCAGCTTCAGTCCAATACCCTTATATCACCAGTATTCTTTTCAATCTTGCTTGAGCACCCACCAAAAAATGAAGAAAAAAATGCAAATTTGCAATAGGAGGGGAAAGGAAAAAGCATTCATAAAATAAACAAAAACTTTTGTCTGTAGGATTTCTACATTTCTGTCCAGATTTGCATGCAGTTGTGTGATAGATACCTCTCTTTTCTCAGCCTCAGTTTCTTGCTCTGTAATGGGAAGATTGGCACTGTTTTGTTTTTTTGTTTTTTTTCACATGGTTATTGTGAGCCTTAAAACCTAAGTTTTGTTAGAGTATTGGAGATCAGTCAAAACAAGAGAACAACTCTTATGATGAAAGGCAGAGAGAATTAAGAGAAAAGGTGAGACTCAAAAACTTGGAAGGAGAAGGAGTTTGTAGTGAACAAGTTGTCAGTTTCTTTTCCCAAGTAACAAGTGATAGGATGAAAGGAAATGGCCCCAGGATGTCCCAGGGAAGGTTTTGGTTGGATTTTAGGAAAAAAAAAAAGTATTCTCTGAAAGGATCATCAAGCCCTGGAATGGGGAAGTGGTAGAGTCACCATCCTTAGAGGTATTTACAATATACTTAAATGTGCAGAAATCGTTTAGTGGTGACTTGGCAATGTTGGATTTATTGTTGAACTCAACGATGTTAAGGACTACATTTAATCTAAATGATTTTATATTTCTTAGAAAATGGCCTAAACATGCACTTTATCCCTGTGCTCATTAACCACCACATGTTTTTCTGAGAGAACACAATTCATGCTGCACTTACTTACTCCCTTTATTATCAAGGCTGAATACTCTGTCAATAAATACACAGTGCCTACAAACCTGTAGTGTGGACAGAAAGAACTCTGAACATCCAGGGACGTGCAAAAGGACATTTTGCAGAATGCCCGGTAAGCAAGGTTAATGATATCATCAAAATGTTAAGGGAAGTAATATGAATATTTTTAGTGGACTCTTTCATATCTCATTAGCAATATCTTATCCGATTAGCACATTAGCAACATTCCTTTGCATTGCATTAGCATTCATATGGTATCAGAATATATTGTTGCTAATACAATGTTACAGTCGTATCATATTAGTGACTTTCATATCAGATTACTGAGAGAGGATACTAATAAGACATTCCAATTCAATTAGTAAGGTAGCCGAATTCCCTTCTTTCCAAGTCACTTCCAGCTTTGCTCCTAAATATAAGCTGATGATATGCATCAGTGGCATAATCCTTTTACCTTCTCACAAAAAACATTGCCCTTCATAAAACATGTCTGAAGAAAGAAAAATAAGTAAGTTTAACCCAATGTTCATATTCTGCTAAACTCTGTGATCTTTCCTTTTTGAGGAATGTTGAAAGGACGAAAGAACTCTTTTATTAGGAACAGGCTTAAGCTGACAGATCAAGCTATTTTCTGGGGTAAATATTTAGAAGGGGAAATTATCACTTTGCAGGATCAAATTTTCAATCTATGTATTACAGCTAACACAGTATTTGTATTTATTTTAGATTTCCTGCTGTTTGGGGCTTTTTTCCCCCTAGTATTCTTCTAATGAGAGGTGTCCCTGTCCATTTCAGGGGGATTGGAAGTCAATGAACTCTAATGTCCCTTCCAACCCAAAGTGTTATATGACTCATTGATTCCTTCCCACAGATCTTTAGAAAACTTTCACTGAAGTATTCAACTAATGACATTTATCCAAAAATTTTGCATTTATAAGTGCTGATAAAGGGTCATCATTAGTGTGCAATGTGCAGGAATTTGGACCCCCATTGTCAAATTGCCTCAAAATGCAGTTTGAAGAGGAGGAATGAACTTTGGTAAAACTTGTATGCACCTAGGATTCAAGCGATGTATGTTGAACTATTAATCCAATTAATCTGTGTGTGCCACAGGCATTAACATACAGTGAATAAGGAGGGACTTTAAAAATATATTTTTGTCTTTCCATGCTAGTGACTTTTACAGTATTTGATCCCAGCTCCAGTTACGCGTCTGTAACATGCTCTTCCCCTTACCATGAGGAAGTTACAACTCTGTGAACTTCAGTAGTATCCCACCTATAAATCACCAATAGCGATGCTGACTTTCCCCCAGAGAATGCACTGTGATTTCCACAGACTGAGGTTAGGATGATGTATTGAAATAAAAATATTCTCCAGATTTTTTTTTTTTTTCAACTCCTTTTGCTTTTGCTATCCAGAATTCATAGCCACATGTTACATTTTCCTTCCTTGGAAAGCTTTCCATCAAGGACAAGTCCGTAAGCATAATCTGTGATATGTCTGGCAGTCAATAAGAAAATACTATAAACCAAATTCATCTTTTATGTCATCTATAATGCAGCTGGTTATTTACAGCATCTCCCTGTCTCAAAGCAATAATGAAACATGAGAATGAAAAGTATGAATGAAATGTTAGCCTCCTTTATTTCAGTGTAAATATACCACCCATGCTGATTATTAATCTCAGGAAATAAATTAGACAGACAGCATATACTACTGAATTGAGTAGCATCTATGCTTAGGACTTCCCAAATTAAAGTGATACGCTTCAAAAAAGACATATTCCTGTTTTAATAAATATGGCATCATCATTGTCCTAGGATAAGCACTTGCCAAAGACATTGTAAGTCATGAGTAGAAGTTAGCTGAGTTTTATCTAAGTAAGCTGAATTCTCTGCATAACACAGTCAGCAGCAGAATGTGATTTGGATTGGATTATACAAGGAAAATGCATTTGGACACTTGTTTTTATTAGTACTGGAGGTATAAAATATTAGTTAGATTGTGAAATATCAAATTAATGTAAAATTAGTGTGATTCTTGTAAATTGCACTTTAGTTACTATTGCTTCTATTATTTCTTCATACAGCTTCACTGTCTTTTTGTCCCTTCAGATATCATATATACCATGCTGGACAATTGGTCAAATTCCTGCAAAAGAGACATCTTCCTGGACCATCTTATTTCAACCATGGTGCTTCAGCCATCTGTTTCTTTGTTTTTTGGTTTGTTTTTTTTCCCTTTCTTTTCTTTTATCTCCTAGAATATCGAGTTCTTTTTTGTATAGTATTCAACCTTTATAGTATATCATTTTTTAAACTCTTCAGTATATCCACTGCCTAAGTGAATTCCTTAGTGTTCAATTACTAAAAACACAGCATGAATATCTCAAAAAAAATGGTTTAACTTGTCTGACCTGCAGATTCCACAGGCAGTACCCTGCATGTTCTCCAGCACTAGAGAAGTATAAAGAGACATCAGGTCGAGTCATTTGGCTCAGCTGACTTGCTCATACTTAGATGTCCCAAGTCAACATATCCAAAGATATCAACAATGACCTAGAGCATGACACCTAAACTGAACTGCACCAACATCTGCAGAAATGTTCCAAGGACCTGTCAAATAGACCTGGCTGATAAAAGTCAAGCATTTGCAATTTTTCAGCCAAATATCCTTCCAGAGTCTGCTTTGACTAGATCTCCATTTCAGTGCATGCTTCAACACTGGTATCTCCTATAATATATATTACTTAATTTTAGGTGTCTGTATCTGCCAACAGATGTTCTCCCAAAGGGTGAAATAAAAGACATTTATATATCTATTTCCCTTGGGTGAGTGATATCAATGAGAAATAGCTATGAGGTATAAGAGCTTGAGAACTGGTATATGATGTCTGACTACTTGCATAACTGCTCAGTGAACAATAGAAGCCCACTCTAGTACCATAAGTAAGTCTTGTAAAATATTTTTCAGTTTATAAGTGTTAATAGAAGTAAAAAAACTCATGACTGCTTGTCAGAAGAAATCACAAAATAATCACAGAGAGTTTTTTTTTTATTGAAATGAATATTCATTAAAAAAAAATCCATTATTTGCATATCCCTAGTAATTATATTCTTCTAAAGTTAAGTTTCTCCCAAATGGCTTATTGGAGGGTGGAGGATAATTTCCTTATAGTATAGACTTAGGTTAGATAACAGCCCTAATTTTAGCTATCCATTGGTGGCTATATTTCCATGGAGAACTTGGTAATGAGTAAATTTGTTAATTCCTTCTACAAAACAGACTGCATTTGCATTAAGCACTGAATTCTGGAATCCATGTGCTCTAAAAATATTATATCAATGCCATTATTAACTACTAAAGGATGTAACCAACCAAGTGAGCTAAAAATAATGTTTAAGATATGCTTCAAAAGGCTAAAAGGAAATATTATTCTCTCTGTCATGTAAGATTTGGAATTTTTGGGACAATATTCTTTACAAATAAAGTAGCAAAGGAATGACAAAAAAATACCAAAACAGTTAATTGTTAATCTTTAGATTTTGAAAAATACAGCAATATGAAAACAATATACTCACTTTAGTTTCAATTCCCCTGAGAAAACAGTTTCTCTTTTATTTGTCATTTCACTTTTAACAGGAGCTCATAGTTCATAGCAAATGCTGTTTTCAATGTGAGAACAAAAAGAAAAAGAATTGCGAAAATTCGTCTTGACAAAATAAAATTAAAAATTCATTATTTGCTTGTTTGAACTAACTTCATTACAGCTTTTACTTAGATGTACATGAAGTTGTTTGCAATATAAATATCATCTAAAAGTTCAGTTGTTATTCTCAGCATTTTTAAACTAAAATATAATTGTATATACAAGATCTCAATATTTCAAGTACACAACTGCGCTCAAACCATGAGAATATTTCACAAGAGGCCAGTAAGAAATTTGTTATAAACATCAGAATTCTTTGCTGCAACTTTCAAAACTTCTCACATTATCCTCCATTTGAATACCTAATAAAACTATTTAACGTCAATACACCTTCTATTAAAGTAACTTTCCTAAAAAAAACAATCTTCACACATTAAGTTTTCAGAAATAATGAATCTTTTCCAAACGTATGCAGTAGGCATCCTTTTTTCCTGGAATGTATGAATCACAGAATCATAGAACCATTAGGGGTCAGAAGGCACTAGAAGGATCATCTAGTCCAATCCCCCTGCCACAGCAGGATCAGCTAGACCAAGCTGCACAGGAACAGATCCCAGCAAGTCCTGAGAATGTCTCCAGAGGAGACTCCACAACCCCTAGGGGCAGCCTGTTCCAATGCTCCATTACCATCACTGTGAAGGAGTTCCTTCTGATGCTTATATGGAACCTCCTATGGTCCAGCTTTCACCCAGTACCCCCTGTCCTATCACCATATAACCTCGAGAAGAGCCTGGATCCATCCTCCTGACACCCACCCCTCACACATTTATAGATATTAATGAGGTCACCCCTCAGCCTCCTCTTCTCCAAGCTAAATAGACCCAGCTCCCTCAGCCTTTCCTCATAAGGGAGGTGTTCTACTTCCTTCATCATCTTCATTGCTCTAAGCTGGATACCCTCCAGCAGCTCTGTGTCCTTCTTGAACTGAGAGGCCCAGAACTGCACACACTACTCCAGATGTGGTCTCACTAGTGCAGAGTAGAGGGGGAGAAGATCCTCCCTTGATCTGCTAACCACCCAGCTTCTGATCCCCTCCCCAGAATGCTGTTGGCCCTCTTGGGCACAAGAGCACATGGCTGGCTCATAGTCATCCCGATGTCCACTAGGACCCCCAGGTCCCTTCCTCCTGCACTGCTCCAACAGGTCAGTCCCCAGCCTATCCTGGTCCCTGGGGTTGTTCTTGCCCAGATGCAAGACTTTACACTGACCCTTGTTGTACCTCATTCAGTTTCTCTCTGCCCAGCTCTCT
>VZRI01002875.1:0-18072 GCA_013397515.1 Upupa epops
GGGTGGTCTGTAGCACACTCGTAACACACTATTGATCATATTAGCTAACCCTGTAATCTGAACTCATAGGCTCTCCGCTCTGTCACCCCTGATCTCAAGTTCCGTCACTTTCAGGACTTAGAAACATACAGGGCCACTCTTACACCCCTTTTGCCTCTACTATCTCTCCTAAATAGCATATACCCTTCCAATCCAACACTCCAGTCATATGACTCATCCCACCATGTTTCAGTGATGGCAATTATGTCATACATTTCCTGGCTCACCAAGGCTTCAAGTTCCTCCTGCTTGTTGCCCGTACTTCATTCATCATCCCCATGACATCTGTCATTTTACTGTGGTGGTAGTTGGAGGGGTGTTGATAAAATACCAGTGTTTTAGCTACTGCTAAGTAATTTTCATATAGCACCAAGGCAGTGGGTATTTTTTCTTTCATAACATTCTCCAACAAAGTAGGCTGAGAGGTAGGCAGGGCCAGCTAACCGAAACTCATCAAAGGGATATTTCATACCATATGACATCAACTCAGATGTAAAGCCAAGAGGAAGGAAAGTGTGGGGGGAGGCGTTTTTTGATGGTGTCTTTCCCTTGTAGCAATAACTACATATATCAGAGCCCTACTTCCTAGAATGGCAGCTAAACATAATTGCTGATGGAAAGTTGAGAGTAATCTTTGTTAGTTGCCTCTGCTTCTGCATTACCAAATTGTTGTTGTCTTCACCCACTAGCCCCTCAATATATTTTTCCCTTCCCATCCATCCAAGAAGAGTGAGTGATAAGGCAGCTTTGGTAGGCACCTGGTCCCCAGCTAGGGTTAAACGACCACACCAAACTACGTATTTTAACTTATTGTGGTATTCAAGCATGTTATGGCATGACTAAAACATTTAATATTAGATAAAATATAACAGTTTGTGTGATGACTTACAGTTTGGAACACTGAAATAAAATTAATGCTTGTCTTTGGTTTATGTAGCATAATTTTGGTAGTGAAAAGGTAATGTTGTTTGTCTGTTTCTCACTTTCTTACTCTATTATTAATTGACAATGAATTAAATACATCTACTTCAACCAAGTCCATTTTGCCCTTGAGGGTTTAGCGAGTGAACATTTTGTAATTACTTCAGCCCCTGAGCTTTTCCATTTCAGTGTCAGTGGGCATCTGGCAGCTGCCAAAGTCAGGCCAGCACACTGTTGTTTGGTTAGATATTGGGCTATAACTCAGAAATAACACAGAAATTCCTGTTATTTGTTTGTTACAAACTCTGCTATTTGTTTATGGATTAAGGAATCCAGGAAAATATATCATGTCAAAATTTAGAGTAGTATTTTCAAAAAATGTAGTTAGGCAAAATTCCGCATCATGCCTAATATTGTTTTGAATAATTTTACATAATTTACACACACATATATATGTATACACAAATACAGATATACATATAAGACTTATACATATGTATAACCTAGACAAGGTTTAAATAAAGAAGAGTGTTATATGAATGAACTATAAAAATTCCTCTCTAATATAGTGAAATATAGTGAAATATAAGACAGCCATCTTCAGGTTAGGGTAGCACTGTCCTCCACAGACAGTCCAAGAAACATCAGAGCGAGCAAAAGAATCACATTGTGAAATCTCAGAGCGGAGTTTGCTGTGAAAACCACAACTGGGAAAATGTTCAGAGCCTTTTAGCATGATCTGTTTTCAGTGTAGGAAATGATGTTTCTTGAATCTCATGACTTTCATGTTTCTTTGCTTCTGTAGGATACGAGGATAGACAGCAAACATTTGCTTGGGTTATTTGGCCAGAGCATTCTTTCACTGCCAAGGAAGGATCTTCCTCTAGGTGTAAAATCTGCCCAGTAATTGTTCTTGTTTCCTCCAAGTTTTGTTATTCATATTTCTGTTTGCTTGGTTATTTTTGGTTGCTCTGTCACTTAACTACCATCTTTCAGGACTAAAACCAAATAATACATAGTTTGAGTTTCTCCTTGTCTATCATTGTCTTTCACTTTAATTTGGTATTAGAGAGATAATTCTCAATTCCAGATATGTTGCTGATCCAAGTACTCTGGTAGATACTGCTTTTAGTTTCCCTCTCCCATGCCCTAAATACCTAAAGCTTTTCAGTGATGACACAATTCCAGACCTCTCTTACAGAACCCACCTATGAACAACCTGTTCCTCTTAATTATCGAGTCAAGTTTCTGCCCTTTTTCTCTAGGTCTGGAAGGATTCCCTTGAATCTCATCTGGTGTTCCAGGCTCTGGGCCTCTTCTGCATAGTAGTATGATTATGTCCATGTTGTCTGAACTGACAAAATATGCATGTCTTCCTTAATTCTGCTAAAATTAATGCTTGCCTTATATCGATACTTTAAAATTAAAATCCTAATGTTCATTTCAATGAAAATATTTTGCTTTAGTTTTCCTATTTATTGCTGTTGATATCTGTGGTATTGCAGTACATTTTTAGAGAAAGATACTTTCAAAATGAAACTATGCAGAAAATTCAGAAACACTGATATTAGACGTGTTTATATTATAAAACATTATTAGCTTTTTTTCCAGGGACTGTTTTTTCTTCCAAAGCAAACACTTCATTATTCACACAGCTTCAAACAGTGTGGTGGTAGTGCTATATATGTTTTTTTTTTACAAAGAAAACAAGAGGAAATACAATTCTAGGCTCTATTTAACACACAGATGTAATTTTTGCATACATTCCTAGGATATGTGTTCTTGTAATTTTCTAATGTTATTTCTACCTTTATCACAGAATATAACATTTTGATGATTTGAACTGACAACTTTTGTATGTTTTGTCAACTTTTATGTTTTGTCATGTGCATGCCAGAGAGGTGATGAACTGTCTACATAATACTCCTTTTCATTTCTGTAATCTTCATTATAAAGGTATGTTAAACTTTGCACTCTTAAAAGAAGATCATTTAATATGTTAACACTACAATTTGCTTTCCGATCATTCATTTACTGTATGCTAAATTAATTGAAAATATGGCAGACGATATTTTCCAGATAAACATTAAATATTTCCATTAGCATCCTTCTTGCAATCAAAAACTCAAACTGAATGTTAGGAATATGAGAATGAAGGACAGAGACACACGTAAAGCTTCTGTTGAATATGATCCAAAGTGATTTTGTCCTTCAGCTCCATGATCTATTTTTCTTTTACATGTATAGAAGATAATCACAGTTGCAGTGCAGTTGTTCTACAATCAAAATTGCACAGACTACTTGTAAAATGGCATTTTTCTTCATACAATCATATGATAGGATCACAGAATACCTTAGGTTAGAAAAGACTTCAAAGTTCATGTACTTACAATCCCTCTGCCATGGGCAGGAACTCCTCTCACTAAATCTTGAATACTTTTATGGAGGGGCCATTCACAGTCTCCTCCAGCAACTGCCTCACCACTCTCATTGTGAGGAATTCTATCCTAAGATCCAGTCCATATCTATCGTCTTCTATCCTGAAACCACTGTCCCATCATTAGATGCCCTAGTAAAAATCACCTCTCCAGACTTCCTGTAGGCACTCTTCAGGTATTCAAAGGCTGCTAAAATGCTCCCCTGGAGCATTTTTCCAGGCAGAAAAGCCCCAGTTTTCTCAACCTGACTACACAGGAGAGGTGCTCTAGTCCTCTGATAAACTTCTTCCCACTTGTCAAGCTGCTGAACCGTCAGCTTCCTTTTATGTCTTCAGAAAATACCACCCATTCCACACATTTTGACCCACTTTTAAATTTTTTACCTTCTTTATTTCAAATACTTATATTGCAAATGTACCAATACTGAATTCCTAGCCTTTCTGTGTATTATAAAGTTTTTCTGTGATCTGCTAAGCTTCCTTTGTTGCATTTGTAAAATACTGTTTGCATGGATCATTACTCCACGAGTCAACAGTTTGCTGAAATACCTAGCACCATTAAAATTCTAGAAATATATAACGAATTATTAAAATTGGTGCTTTGCTCATCTGTTTAATCAAAACTAACTCTGCAAGCCACTAGCATTACCACTGCTAGCACCATCTGTATCAGCAAGGTGTAACTTCTGAGTACTTAAAAGAGTAAAGTGGCNAAAATGGGGCATGTGAGAAGTTGTAAGAAATCAGAAGTATATTCTGCCCACCAGCTGCCTGGGCTCAGCCAGTCAGCATCTTTGTGGATTAGTAGATTTGAGTGAGAAGTGTGATTTTCAGTGTTTTGGGATGGTTGGGGTTTTTCCCTTTTGAGGTCTCCTGTTTTTTTTGGGAATGAGGGCAGAAGACCGCTGCACCACAGACCCAGCTCTGAAGAAGAAGAAGGAGGGGAACGACTATGTAGACAATGTGGAACGTGGTGAAAGGCAGCAGCAAACATATGTGTTCTGGAGCCAGGAGAGACCCAGTGTGGATTACAGCCAGCAGTGTAAAGATGCCAAGTTCTTAAAGAGAAGCCATGCCTTCAAGAAAGCTGCACTAGAAAGCAGTTTGGTGGGGCTGTATTCTTGAGAAACATGACCATGGACATAGAAGAGACTAAGGAAATATCTGAGTAACTGTGAGGGAGATACTGCAACCATGTAGTTATTTGAAAGGGCTGTCCTGAGTCTATTCATCCGAGGGTGGATTTATAGAGCACTGGCACTTTAGGAAGGGCTATTTATCCCTCCCATTTGCTTTTTTACAGTCACTAATTGGCTTTGTTGGGGAAACAGGTTAATGTAGTTGTGAAATGGGGTCATCTTTTTGGAAGGAAATGTGTTTCCCTGAAAATCTAGTTCCGTCTCCTATTTTTTTTTTGCCTGTAAATTCATATGGAATGACCTAGGCACTGCCTCGTTTTTGATTTATTGAAAAAAAAAATAAATTATTGAAATCTTTAATTAAGCTGATTGCTCCTGTCAGCATGTCAACTGCTGACACTACAGCAAAAAGCAAAACATTTTACTATGTGAACTACCCCTCAAAAGTAATGTAATCCATGGAGCCAATGTGCTGCTGCTGGAAACTAAAAAAAGAAAAAGGAAAGAGAAAGTGAGAGAGACAGAGCAAATGCAGAAGAACAAGGGGCAGGTGAGACAGACAGTGGAATCTATAGCAGCTGTCCCGAACAATTGGTCTCCTACACAGACCCCTAAGCAGAGAGGGAAAGTGTTACCAGGGAAGAGACGTGGTTGAGACCCCCTCCCCAAACTACCCATGAAAAAGCTACTCCTTACTCTGTGTTTCTGAGTATAGACTGCTTCCTGGATGCTGCTACAGCCTGCCCCACCCAGCCCTTTCTCCTTTCTGACTGAGGGAACCCCACTCCACAGTGACTGAGGAAGGTGCAACTCCTTGTGTTCTGTAAGAGAATTTGATTCAGGAATACTACAGACAAATGGGGTTTCACCGAACGGTGCACTTAAGGATGGACAAAGTTAAAAGAGCACCAGAAAGACTCAGTCTTATTCCTGCTTCTTATGTTTGGGAAATGCTGGTATGAAAGCAATAATTTTTTCAGCCTTGTATACAGTAACACAAGATTTTAAGGTAGACCCCTTGATTAAATTAAAACTAGGGACCTGATACAGGAGGTAGAAGTTTTGGTTGACACAGAAGCTTTTCAACTATTTTCAATTAGAACTTGATTGAATATCAACAGATATGCAAATACTTTTGCCACTTCACACTATTGAATTATGTATTACTTGCATAAAACAGAAGCCATGGTGAGACGTGCTGTGAGGACAGCAGGGCAGAGATAGCATCTGTAAAAGTACAGAGAATAAGCCCATGTATGGAAAATATCAGAACAAACTATTGTATAACAGTCATTATCTGAGGCCTAGTTCCTCATTGCCTGGGCCATGAGCCAGGCAAAGCCACAAAGAAATGCAGACTTTTGCCTCCCAACTCCAGCTCTTGGTGTGTACTGGCCACATGTGACAAGACAGTGGACGGTTATGAAAGCCACACCACCGAGCAGATGAGCTGAGCTGAACCCATCCTATAATCAACATTATGTTATCTTCACAGGAGCACAGTTAGCTTGCATCATCCAGGTGGTGGGAGATAGCCATGAAAACTAGCGCTGCAGCATCTGCCTCTCAAACAGTAATATCTTTTTTACAGTATTGGGTATGCATCATCGTATGGATATATCTCACTCCCCTGCTGGTCATGCAATCATAAAGCACAATCGTTACTCACTTAAATGTATGTTACAAAAGCAAAGAGAGGCAGATATTGGAGAAAACATGTTTGGGTCTGATCTTGACTGAACAAGGCTCTGTCCTTGAGAAGAGTGGTAGACAGGATAACGGCACTGAAGGCTGATAAATGAGCAGGGGGCAGTGAAACTTAAAGTACTTTGTATAGAGATATTGAAACCAATATGCATTAAGACAAACAAGTATGTAATACTATTGTATCCAATGACAAAAGGCCAAGTGATTGTCCTAATGGCCTTCTGACCTGTGTATACAAGAAGCATAGGATTGCTTAATAAACTGTCTTTGCTGAATCAAGCTATAGATTCTGTATTAGTCATTTGCCACAAAGGGTAACCCCAATATGATTGGATCTACATCTATGTAGACCTCAGAGCAGACCAGTGGCAAAAGACAATAAAGTGCAAGAGATAATAAAAAGTGTTCTTACAAATACATTAACAACAACAACAACAAAAAGAACCAGGGAGAGACTCCATCTTTTATTGAATGCAAGGGGGAGCATTGCTATCAAGAATGAGGAAAAGGCTGAGGTACTTAAAGCCTGTTTTGCCTCAGTCTTTAGTAGTGTGACCAGTTATCCTCATGTTATTCAGTCCTCTGAGGTGGAAGAGAGGGTGAGAGATCAGCATAGTCAGTGGAGGTTTAGATTGGACATTAAGAAACATTTCTTTACCAGAAGTGCAGTCTAGTATTGGAAAAGGCTGCCCAGGGCAGTAATGAAGTTGTTGTTGTTGAAGTTGTTGGGCACTGGAANCTACAGCAAAAAGCAAAACATTTTACTATGTGAACTACCCCTCAAAAGTAATGTAATCCATGGAGCCAATGTGCTGCTGCTGGAAACTAAAAAAAGAAAAAGGAAAGAGAAAGTGAGAGAGACAGAGCAAATGCAGAAGAACAAGGGGCAGGTGAGACAGACAGTGGAATCTATAGCAGCTGTCCCGAACAATTGGTCTCCTACACAGACCCCTAAGCAGAGAGGGAAAGTGTTACCAGGGAAGAGACGTGGTTGAGACCCCCTCCCCAAACTACCCATGAAAAAGCTACTCCTTACTCTGTGTTTCTGAGTATAGACTGCTTCCTGGATGCTGCTACAGCCTGGCCCACCCAGCCCTTTCTCCTTTCTGACTGAGGGAACCCCACTCCACAGTGACTGAGGAAGGTGCAACTCCTTGTGTTCTGTAAGAGAATTTGATTCAGGAATACTACAGACAAATGGGGTTTCACCGAACGGTGCACTTAAGGATGGACAAAGTTAAAAGAGCACCAGAAAGACTCAGTCTTATTCCTGCTTCTTATGTTTGGGAAATGCTGGTATGAAAGCAATAATTTTTTCAGCCTTGTATACAGTAACACAAGATTTTAAGGTAGACCCCTTGATTAAATTAAAACTAGGGACCTGATACAGGAGGTAGAAGTTTTGGTTGACACAGAAGCTTTTCAACTATTTTCAATTAGAACTTGATTGAATATCAACAGATATGCAAATACTTTTGCCACTTCACACTATTGAATTATGTATTACTTGCATAAAACAGAAGCCATGGTGAGACGTGCTGTGAGGACAGCAGGGCAGAGATAGCATCTGTAAAAGTACAGAGAATAAGCCCATGTATGGAAAATATCAGAACAAACTATTGTATAACAGTCATTATCTGAGGCCTAGTTCCTCATTGCCTGGGCCATGAGCCAGGCAAAGCCACAAAGAAATGCAGACTTTTGCCTCCCAACTCCAGCTCTTGGTGTGTACTGGCCACATGTGACAAGACAGTGGACGGTTATGAAAGCCACACCACCGAGCAGATGAGCTGAGCTGAACCCATCCTATAATCAACATTATGTTATCTTCACAGGAGCACAGTTAGCTTGCATCATCCAGGTGGTGGGAGATAGCCATGAAAACTAGCGCTGCAGCATCTGCCTCTCAAACAGTAATATCTTTTTTACAGTATTGGGTATGCATCATCGTATGGATATATCTCACTCCCCTGCTGGTCATGCAATCATAAAGCACAATCGTTACTCACTTAAATGTATGTTACAAAAGCAAAGAGAGGCAGATATTGGAGAAAACATGTTTGGGTCTGATCTTGACTGAACAAGGCTCTGTCCTTGAGAAGAGTGGTAGACAGGATAACGGCACTGAAGGCTGATAAATGAGCAGGGGGCAGTGAAACTTAAAGTACTTTGTATAGAGATATTGAAACCAATATGCATTAAGACAAACAAGTATGTAATACTATTGTATCCAATGACAAAAGGCCAAGTGATTGTCCTAATGGCCTTCTGACCTGTGTATACAAGAAGCATAGGATTGCTTAATAAACTGTCTTTGCTGAATCAAGCTATAGATTCTGTATTAGTCATTTGCCACAAAGGGTAACCCCAATATGATTGGATCTACATCTATGTAGACCTCAGAGCAGACCAGTGGCAAAAGACAATAAAGTGCAAGAGATAATAAAAAGTGTTCTTACAAATACATTAACAACAACAACAACAAAAAGAACCAGGGAGAGACTCCATCTTTTATTGAATGCAAGGGGGAGCATTGCTATCAAGAATGAGGAAAAGGCTGAGGTACTTAAAGCCTGTTTTGCCTCAGTCTTTAGTAGTGTGACCAGTTATCCTCATGTTATTCAGTCCTCTGAGGTGGAAGAGAGGGTGAGAGATCAGCATAGTCAGTGGAGGTTTAGATTGGACATTAAGAAACATTTCTTTACCAGAAGTGCAGTCTAGTATTGGAAAAGGCTGCCCAGGGCAGTAATGAAGTTGTTGTTGTTGAAGTTGTTGGGCACTGGAACGGATTGCCCAGGGAGCTGTTTGTGTCACTGTGTCTGAAGGTTTTTAAATCCAAGGAGACAGAGCACTTGAGGCCATGGTCTACAGTTTAGGAAGATGTTGGGATAAGGGATGGACTTATGATCCTGGAGGTCCTTTCCAGCCATAATGATTCTATGATTCTATGATTCTACACTGAGGGAAGATTCAGGAGGAGACAGAGTGCAGCATAGTGTTGGCAGTGGAGCAAGTGAGGAAGAGAACTTTATTGTGTGCAGCCTGTTTTTAAGCAAATTCCTTNTGGTCTACAGTTTAGGAAGATGTTGGGATAAGGGATGGACTTATGATCCTGGAGGTCCTTTCCAGCCATAATGATTCTATGATTCTATGATTCTACACTGAGGGAAGATTCAGGAGGAGACAGAGTGCAGCATAGTGTTGGCAGTGGAGCAAGTGAGGAAGAGAACTTTATTGTGTGCAGCCTGTTTTTAAGCAAATTCCTTATCTACAGATTATACACATCATCATGCAACTGGCTGGTACAGTTAGCAAGGATCCTAAACATCCAGCAATAGGCTGACAGTACAGATGGCACCTGGTCATTTGTCTGGCTCTGTTGAGAGGCCCTGTGGTCAGCTTGCAGTATAACGTTTTGAGGAGTCTGAGGTAGATCATGACGGTTGCAGCCAGGATGTGCCCTACGACCACTCATGCCTACCTGAGCCTCCTACTCTGCACCATGTTTTCTACTTGCAAGTAGGACGTAGTAAAAATACCCATAACATTTTAATAGTTCTTTAATATGTTATACAGAAAAATTGTATTTGAACATAGTACTTCTTATATATAAAATTCACCGACTAATGCTGAATCTGCAAGGACATTCCTCAGTCATTTCTTTCACTTCCTAGAGTAGTCACAATTAGATTTTATTACATATTCTCTGCTGCTATTAAAACCAGCGTACTAGGATTACAAAGAATCTTCATTTCTTTATAACCTTTGCATGCCCACTATGACCTTTCATGACTTCTATGTACTACTATACATATTTGTGCCAGAAGTCAATTTTTTTCTTGAGTCTTTAAAACTCTGCTTCAGTTCTTTTCACCTATGTTTTCTTGCTACTTTTTCCTTCACTATATTTTAGCAATATGGCCCAGGACTGGTAGAACAAATTGTGTAAGTGTGTTGATTTGTTTCAGGTTAGAAAATCTCTGCAGAGGAAACTGTGTAGGCTGGATTGATGAGCCTAGGTAAATTGTATGAGGTTTAAGAAGAGCAAGTGCTATGTCCTACACTTCAGTCATAACAAATCCATGCAATGCTACAGGCTTGGGGAGGTGTAGATGGAGAAATGCCCAGCGGAAAAGAACCTGGGAGTGCTGCATAAGCTAGAAGCCAATAAGGCCAAAGACATTCTTGCCTGTATCAGAAATAGTGTGGAAAGCAGGACTAAAGAAGTGATCATATCTCTGTATTAAGCCCTAGTGAGGCCTCATCTTGAGTACTGCATTCAGTTTTGGTACCCCAGTAGAGGAACAACACTAAGATGTTGGAGCATGTCTAAATAAGAGCAACAAATCTAGTGAAGGGCCTGGAGGACAAGTCTTACAAGAAGTGGCTGAGGGTTTTTTATTCTGGAGAAAAAGAGTCTGAAGGGAGACCTTGCTATGCTTACAACTACCTGAAAAGAGGTTGTAGAGAAGTGGGTGTTGGCAGTCTCTTCTCACAAGTCAGTAGAAATAAGACAGCAGGGAATATGGTTTACTGGGCATGGTGGTGTTGGGGTGATGGTTGAACTTGATGATCTTGGAGGTTTCTTATAAATTTAATGATTCCATGATTCTATGAGTATACAAAATGCAAAAGGATTGCTTTGTCTTTTAAAATTTACAACAAAATATATATAATTTTAGTGATGGTCACACTGTCAGTAGGTAGAGTAGCAGATATAATAAAAGTAGAGATTATGGTAGCTCATAGAATGATCAAAAATGCAACTCTTAAGTCACATTTGAAAAGCTAATAAAATTAGACAAAAAAGGGTCTCAAGAGTTTGGAAACTCTTCCAGAGCTGAAATCTATCTTTCTGAGGTGAGATATGTGACACTAAGCACAATTTTACAGGATAGTTAATCTGTGAACCTTAGGCTTGGTTAAGTTCTAATTCTGTAACTGGCAATATGGAGATATCCTGCTTTATTGGATGGAAAACCATAGATCTGTAAAGTATTAATAAAGGCTTTCTGTGTACCTGTTTGTCGCTTGACATAAAAGCTGTAAGGGGACTCATCAAGCATAAAAGGTTTGCACTCCATTGTTTTTCAACGTCTGGCATCTATAAAGCTTGGCCAGACTGACAGTTACGATGCAAGATTATAAAGTACCAGACAGGGACTTAAGTGCTGAGTGTTTAAGATAGGCATTGACAGCTAAAATAGCTACCTTTCAGCATGTAACTCTTCCAAAATGGAAAAACCCAGAAAAATCAGTAATAATGCTATCAGATATTTCTATGTATGCAGGTTTTTTTTCTTAATTGAAAGGCATAGAAAATGCAGATTGAACAAATTATTAGAAACTGAAATCCTGCTATGTATAGGGCTAAGAATTTAAGGGGTTATGTATGTCCAGTAGATTTCTCTTCCTATAGCATAAAAGTGAATCTCAGCAGGACAACACTCATGAGAATACAGATAATGGAGTTGGAACTATTTATAGAGTCATAGAATGTGTTGGGTTGGAAGGGATGATTAAAGGTCATCTAGTCCAGCCCCTCTGTAGTTAGAAGGAATATGGTCATTCAGAGCTTCATCCAGATTGATCTTGAATGTTCCAGGGGATGGTGTCTTTGCTTCCTCTCTGGCAACCAGTGTTTTAAACCCCTCATATTAAAAACCTCTTCCTTACAAATAATCTAAATCTCTCATTTTTTAGTTTAAAACCATTGCTCCTTGTTCTGATTAAGACTTCACATTTCTTGTAGATTCCCTTTAAATATGGAAAGATTTCAATAATATCACCTCAGAGCTGCCTTCTCAAAGTGGAACAACCCTAGCTGATGCTGCATGTTCTAAAGGGAGAGATGTTCCAGTTCTCTGATTGTTTCTGTGGCCCTTCTCTCCAAAAGTTTAATGTCCTTGTTTTGAGGACCCCAGAGCTGAAAATATTACTCCAGGACAGATCTTACTAGAGTGGAATGGAGGGGGAAAAGCACCTTCCTCAACTTGGAGACGATTCTTTTGGTGCACCCCAGAATGCAATTGGCCTCATGGATTGTGAGGGCATATTATTGAATGTCCAGCCTTTTCATTCACAAGCTCCCCAAAGTCCTCTTCAGGGCTGCTCTCAATCACATAATTTACCAGTCTACAATAATAGCAAGGATTGTCCTGACCAAGGTGCCAGACACTGTGCTTGGGCTTATTAAATTTCATGAAGCTCATGCTGGTCTACTTCTCCAATTTATCCAGGTCCCTCTAGATGACATTCTGTCAGTCTGGTTTATTAATTGCACTATTCAGCTTTGTGTAATCTGCAGCTTGCTGAGAGTACACTCAATCCCTCTGTCTATATCAATTAAGATGTTGAAAAATATGTTGAGATAGTTGATGTCCCCCAGCAGTATGAGAGACTGTGAGTCTGATGCCTCCTATATCTTCCGTAGTGGGAGTAAGGAAGCTTCATTAGTAAGCTCTCTTTGATGAGGTGGCCTGTAGTAGATGCTAGTCATAAGGTTCCCTTTGTTTCCTTGGTCTCTAGTTCCTGCCCATAAGCTTTAAACCTTGTGGTTATTCTTCATAACACTCTCTTCAAACTCTACCCATTTCTAATATAGTGGGCAACACCTTCACCACTCCTTTCCTGCCTACCCCTTCTGAACAGCCTGTAGCCTTTGACAGCCATACTCCAATCATAGGTTTCATCCCACTATGTTTCTGTAATGGCATTGTCATAGCTTTCTAACAGCATGGCAGTTTCCAATGCCTCCTGTTAGCTGTGATCTTCATGTTTATTCACAGAACATTTTACACAAAGAATAAAATATGCTTTGAAGTAATATTCAAGCATTATAAAACTTCAGCTATTACTGGTTAACTGTGCAATTCCATTAATAGTTTGAGTGGGAAATTTGGCAAATGTTCTATTTCCTTTAAGTAAATAGATGAAATAGATTAAAAGTAAATCTGAGATTACAAAAGTACTGTCAGCAGAGAAATACACACCAAAAGAGAATTCAAGGATCTGTCTAAAACCTGGTTTGAAATCCTTATATTGTGATTTTGTTGTGATTTTTTTTTAACTCCTACTCTGACCAACAAGGATTTGAAATAGAACCATGCAAAAGAGCATGTGCAGAAATGAAGACATTCTAAGCTTACATCAAGGTAGTAGAAATTCCTTTGATCTACCCTTAGGAATTTGAATTTGAAAGTTTGTTCTTTATTCCACTACCCATTTAAACTAAAGAAAAGTCATGGTATGTTTGCATGCCATTTGCTCCTTTGTTCATATATTTACTCACTCATACAATTTTTAGTTTTGCTGCTTTTTCTTCAGAAGAATGCAGATGCACTCATTGTCTATTACTTTTCATTAATGAACATTCAATGCTTTGGTCACTTCAGAATTAATTTATTAATCTTAGTTTGATTTTTGTGACAGTGTAAGGTTTTTCTAAGTAAAACGTTGAGAATACCTCCATCCACTACTAAGTGGAGGTCATAACTGACTTTCTTCATTGAAGCCAAGAGCACTGCAGCAGCTCAAAGATAAAACATACTTCCAGAAACACAGGTCTAGAAACACAGGTCTAGATAATTCTTTATCTAGACAATGTTAACAAGAGTAAGGATTACCTATGAACTAAAGAATCAGAAGACATGATTTTGGGAAAGAATTTTTTGCAACCACTTTACAGTTCAAAAATATTTTATTTACTTTTTCATCAAAAAGTCTAAGATAAAATAGTCTGAAAAAAACTGAAGATACCGCAATAAAAGGATTTGTTTTCCTGGTATGAAATTAGATGTTGATGTTAGTTGCATATTTTGTAACTCATAACTATTTCAAGGCTACATCAGAAATGTGGCCAGCAGATCAGAACAGATCATTTTGACCCTCTAATGTAACCTGGCAAGATCTCACCTGGAGTATTGGGTCCATTCTCAAGCCCCCAACACAAGAAGGACAAGGACCTGTTGGAACAGGGCCACAAAAATTATCACAAGGCTGGAGCACCCTTTTATGAGGACAGGCTGAGAGAGTTGGAGTTGTTCACCCTGAAGAGGAGAAGACTGGAGGAGGACCTTACAGCAACCTTCCAATATCTGAAAGGGGCTATAAGAAGGCTGTTCACAAGGGCATTTAACAATAGGACAAGACATAATGATTTTAAATTAGAAAAGGGTAGATTTAGTCTAAACATTAGGAAAAAGTTCTTTAATCTGACAGTAGTGGATTGCTGGAGTGTTTTGTCTAGAGAGGTGGTTGAGGCCCCATCCCTGGAGATAGTGAAGGATTGATAGGGCTCTAAGCAACATAATCTAGTTTGAGATGTCCTTGCATTTTGTAGGGGGGTTGGACTAGGTGATCTTTGAAGGATCCTTCCAGCCCAACACGTTCTGCGATTCTGATAATACAGAAAATATATCGCACAAATCAGCAGTGAAGATTAATCAGTTTTGATTACTAATGGAGAAAAAAAAGATTTAAAAATAACTGAAAACATGGATAACTGTTTCTTGCCACAACTGATTGGTGAGCCTACCAGGGGTGAAGCTTTCCTTGATTTGCTGTTTGCAAATAGGGTAGACTTGGTGGGTGATGTGCTTGTCAGAGGCTGTCTGGGAAGCAGTGATCATGAAATTATTAAGTTTTCAATTAATAGTGGAACAAAAAGAGGGGTCAATAAAACGTCTAAACTGGATTTCCTTAGGGCAGATTTTGCTTTCCTCTAGGAATTGATTAGGAAAGTTCCTTGGGAGGCAGCTCTTTTTAAAAAGAGGGTCCAGGAGAGCTGGGTATACTTCAGGAATGTATTGCTGAAAGCACAAAACCAGGCCATCCCTGTGTGTCGCAAGATGAGCTGTAGGGGAAAAAGACCTGCCTGGATGAGTAAGGAAGTTTTGAAAGAGATAAGCTAGAAAAAAGGATGTACTACCTTTGGAAAAAGGGTGAGGTCAATCGAGTCATATATTGAGGAATTGTCAGGTTGTGTAGGAGGAAAATTAGGGAGGCAACAGCCCAATTCGAACTCAGGCTGGCCACTACTGTTAAGGATAATAGGAAGAGCTTTTACAAATACATCAATGGAAAAAAGCGGGGTAGTAACACTGACCCTTGTGGGACACCACTAGTAACAGGTCACCAACTAGATGTGACACCATTTACCACCACTCTCTGGGCTTGTCCATCCAACCAGGCATAGAATATTCCTGTCAAAGCCAGAAGTCGTCTTCTTCTGGAAAGGGATCTAGTAGTTATATCTATTTCTACTGCTCATTTGGATAGTATTGGAAAATATAAGCAATCATCACCATGTGCTTCTTAATCATGATTATGCATACTTTGTTGTAACAATGTTTGCTATTTATGCAAATCCATGCTACACCTTGAAAAAAGTTAGGACAAAAAAACCACTGAAAAATACAGGAAGGCAGGCTGTCACAGCTTTGGTAATAGAGCATACCTATCAATGCTTAATTCAACCTGATCTTATTGTATTTTACAGTTGGTAAGAATGAACAAACATCCATCTTAGGCAGTCTTTTATCCATATATAGTAAAAATTATCAGTAACAATACTAAGTTAGGAAGTAGAGGCACATCTATATGTTATTAAAGTGGAATTATCATTCAGAAACAAGACTAAGCAGAATACTGACTTCTAAGTAGATAAGACTATACAAAAAGATTTAAAAATAAGGAAATTGTCTGCTGGGAAACAGTAGAGGAGCTTCTTATGGAAAGAAAGCTGCCTAGAGACATCTGCATCTGTGTTACTTTTATGTTAACCTTCAGGAAAGAGAGCTTCGCCTTGATTGTCTCTGACAGTAAGTAAAGTAAAAACACAAATATTTATTTTGTGTTAACCTTAAATAAGGAGGTTTGGAAAAGGCTTTTTTTGCTGACTTCAAAAGGAAACATATCTGAAAGATTGTTTGACACAGAGAAGAGAATTGAGCTATGGCAGTATGTTTATTTTAAGTTCTGAATAGACTGTTAAATTTCGATCTGAAGCTGCAAAATAAAAGTTCAGTTTAATGTTGTTTTCCTCATTTGCTTTAGTTCTCTTGGGTTCATAAACCATCTGTTCTTATTGTCTGTATCTTTTACACTATGTATTTGTATGCTAAGAACTTCTTTCTTTACACAGTGTCTGCAGCAATTTAAAGTTTACCATTTGTACAAAACTGATATTTTACCAACAAAGAAAAATTTAAAAGAAAAAATGCTGGTAATTCTACACATACATAATTACAATTTACATGTTTTGATGAGTAAAATCTCTTTGTGATTTTCCTATTCCTTCATACTGCTTTCATATTGTCTGTTATATAACAATTTATTAGAAGACTATTAACACAGAGATTTCCAAACAACCCATACACAGCACAGAAAGCAGTGCCAGCATGGATATACACCATATGCATTTATAGGTATTTACTGTGGAAATTAAACAGGGAATTCCAATGCATATATGAAACAATATATTTGCTGATTAAAAATCAGAATCATTCTAACAATGCCAAAGCTTCTAGTAAACCAGTGTCACAGCTTTCTCTTTCCACATGTGGGTCAGTTAAAACACTGGCTTAAAAAAAGGGAGATAGGTTTGTGGTAAAGAAAATGCTATGGAAGATCAAGCAAGAGCAAATCAGTTTTATGCACAGCCATGAAGGACTCAGAGCTAAGTGTTTACATAGTAGCTAAATAACAGTACGCCATAGAAGTATATGAAAAAAATCACACAAATAAAAATCTCCTAAACATCCATGTTTAACAGATTTTTCCACTTTAATCTTTCTTAGCAATCACCTGCAGAATCATAGAATCATTAGGGATCAGAAGAGACCTTGAAAGATCATCTAGCCCAATTGCACTGCCACAGCAGTATCACTTAGACCAAGTTACACAGAAACAGATCCAGGAAGGTCTTGAACATCTCCAGAAGACTCCACAACCCTCCTGGGCATCCTATTCCAGTGCTCCATTACCCTCACTGTGAAGAAGTTCTTCCTGATATTTATATGGAACCTCCTTGTTACCAGCTTGCACCCATTGCTCCTTGTCCTATCACTAGATGACCTTGAGAAGAGCCTGGCTCCATCTTCTTGACACCCACCCCTCACATATTTACAGACATTAATGAGATCACCCCTCAGACTCCTCCAAGCTCAAGAGACCCAGCACCCTTAGCCTTGCCTCATGAGCGAGGTGTTCTACTTCCTAATCATCTTTATTGCTCTACGTTGGACAACATCCAGCAGCTCTGTGTCATTCTTGAACTGAGGGGCCAAGAACTGGTAACAACACTTCAGTGCAGAGTAGAGGAAGAGAACAACTTCCCTTGATCTGCTAAAAGCCCCCCTTCTGATCCCCCCCCCCGGATGCTGTTGGCCCTCTTGGACACAAGAGCACATTGCTGGCTCACAGTCATCCTGCTCTCCACTAGAACCCCCAAGTCCCTTGCTCCTACGCTGCTTTCCAACAGGTCAGATCCCAACCTATGCAGGCTCTTGGGGATGTTCTTGCCCTCTCTGGGTATGGAGGTTAGGCTGATCGGTCTAGAGTTACCTGAGTCCTCCTCCTTAATCTCCACCTCTGCTAATCCCCATAACTTAGAAAAGAACAGAGTGGCTTGGCAATGACATCTGTGGTCTCCCTTAGCACACGTGGGAGCATCCCATCAGGGCCCATGGATTTATGTACATGCAGTTTNCCTTGCTCCTACGCTGCTTTCCAACAGGTCAGATCCCAACCTATGCAGGCTCTTGGGGATGTTCTTGCCCTCTCTGGGTATGGAGGTTAGGCTGATCGGTCTAGAGTTACCTGAGTCCT
>VZRI01002881.1:0-37340 GCA_013397515.1 Upupa epops
GGGTCAACTATAAAATGCCTCCAACACGAAGCATTGCCTGGCTCCCTTCTACACCCTAGGTAAGGGCCAGCTCAAATGATGACAATCTGTCAAATGCAATTCCCACTCTCTGGCTCTTAGTAACCTCATCCAAACCCCAGAGGCTCTGCCCTTCGCTACCAAGGCCAACATTTGCTTAGAACCTGGCAAATGCTGCAGTAACCACCACACTTCCAGCCTCTTACACACACCTGGACAGACCAAACTGCTGTTACCTACAGGATCAACCGGATTTCACTGGGGAAACCCCTATGATCCTGATGCACAAACAGAAAGGAGCCACATGGATGATTTGTAACAGACAAATGAATGCCACCCATGTCTGATATCCCTTCTACAATTATTTGTTTCTTCAGTTTTCCCTTAGGTTCACAGCACAATTAAGTGCAGTATTTTTGGCTACTGAGAGCAAATCAGTGACGATTCTCTAAAGAGCAAAGAGCTAGAAATTACAACTCCGATAAATCCTTTTTAATGTAAATAGCTGTCCCTGTAGTTCTGCAGTCTAGGATCTGCTCTGCCATTAGAAAGGGAGATACAATATGGTTTTGCAATGATCTGTGACAGTTCTGATGGAAGACAGGTCAAGGAAGAGGTTTCTTTGGAAGCAAAAGTTTGATGGATTTTTATCTTCTAACTGTTCCTCTGTCAGCGTTCGATTTTCATAGAATCATAGAGTGATTTCAGTTGAAAGGGACCTTAAAGATCATGCAGCTCCAACTCTCTCCGCCATGGGTACAGACAGCTCCAGCCAGACCAGGTTGCCCAGAGCCCCATCCAACCTGGCCTTCAACACTTCCAGGGATGGAGCAGCCGCAATCACTTCCAGGGTCTTAGCACTCTCACAGTAAGGAAATGCTTCCTAGTTCTGTGCTCCTTATGTAAGCAACAACATCACTGAAGGTCAGAGAACATGGACTGTATCACGATAGCTGGCTGCCGCTGTCGAGACCAGTGTCTTTCCTGTCTCTTGTCACTAATACCGTGTGAGTGTCCCTAAAGCCTGCAAAATCTTGCACAGACACATAAAACCAAACCCCTATAACAGAACGTTCTTCAGAGGACTGTCACATTCATTGAATCCTTCTGCTTCAGCACAGAAGACAAGTTCTCTGTAATTTCTTACCCTACCCAATAGAATTGCACATTCCCTAGTTATCTGTACGGCACCTAGTCTTTCAAAACAGTAAGAAAATCCTGCCGAGATCCCAAGCAATATGTTAACTTCATTAGGTCAGAACATTCTAGATGGTTTAAGTCTTGACTCTGATTCCAATGGAGATAATAACAACAAAACCCCACTTGCTCTTTCCAGTGCCACCATCCTATTGCAGAATATGTTGGCATTCAAGACTCAGAGACATAAAACCCACCTGACAAGGCTGCATCGTTTCCTGAAAAAGTATCACCAAAAAGGAGACAGCGATTCAGTATTGATTTTGATCTAGTTTGATATTCCTCTTGCTCTGGAACTCGGGGGCTAAAAACACCTCAAATATTTCAGAGCCTTTTGAGCAGTGTTTTCTCCCTGTTATTTACAGACATGGAAAGAGACATCATTCCCACAGGAGAGATCTCTTATGTACACCACATGTAGGATGTAATGCTTCCCTGAAAACGGGTTCCTTCACACGGCTGAGATGTGTGAAATGATCACGCACTGCTTGTCAGCTGACAGAATCTTTACAGATCACTTCTTGAGAACGAAAACACCATTTCAGAGGACACAGAATTCTGCACCTCAGAGTTTGCAGTGGTGATTCTGCTCTGTTAGATCTACCCATTATATTTGTCGCAAAAATATTTGCTTTCTCCTAACAAGACACTCTTGCATTTGCATTGTCTTTGCTGGATTATGCTGTGCCCTCTTCTCTCCAAGAGAGCAAGGAACTGAAATTCAGATGTGCAATCCAGCTATGAACACCCAGATAATGTGGTGGCACTGTCAACAATGACAAAGACATCAATTCCAAACAAGGCTGCTAATCATTTTTCCCCACCTGAGGGAATGTGAGGTGGTGTTTTAACACAAGCGCAGGTCCATAGCTTCCCATAACCAAGACACTGGGTCACAGTTCAACACGTGGCTACACCACAATGGATGAGTTCCAGAGTGAAACCAAACAGCAACAAGAAAAAAGAGCTAATGCATGGCAGCACTTTATGGCTTCCCAGTTTGGACCATTTCAAGTAATGTTAATACTTGAGTCCTATTTTCTTACCATAGCAGAACTAGAATAGCAGCAGACGTTCTAGAAATTGATGTCAGAATTCAGAAAAACATTTAGAGTAACTAATAACAAAAATTCTTGCTGTCTGGCCTTCAAATTACTTCTTAAACCTGAAGTCTGCTGTAAAACTCCATTGACTACTTGACACTGACATGGAAAAGCCTCACTTGAAGTGACTACTGATAGGGAATAAAAGCAGCCATCTAGCCCAATGCTACCTTCCTTTTCTTTCCTTGTGAGATAGTAACATGAAGCTCTGCAATTTAATTATGTCTCACATGGAAAAGGACTTCCATTTGTACTTCACAGATTTTTCTGTTAGACACCCCTTAGTCTGCATGTTACGATACGTAGGTAATTCTCACTCCTTACCCCTATTTCTGTTCAATCCATATCTGTACACACAGCTGTATCAGTATCATCTCTTTTCATGCAGCAATCTTAATCTACTGTGTTTCTCCTCTGCTGCAGGAAGCTCCACACCTGTAACCATCCTTCTTGTCCTTCTTCTAGAGTTTATCAGTGACCTTTGCAGGACAGGATCATCAGATCTGCACAGGGAGTTGGAAATGCAGAGGTACATTTGAAAAATGAGCTTGTTTGGTTCTTCATTCCCTTCCAAAAAATCCCTAAGATTTACTTCTCTTTTTTACTTCTATTTCTCTTTTCTTACTGCCACCAAGCATTCAAAAAGTGTTTTTCAAGAAATCACTACCAGAGATGCAAGAGCTCTTTCCCAAGGGGTAGTAACGGCTTCAGAATTTACTACTGCACACCTGACTGGGTAATAAGTATTCTGTGCAGAAACACACAGGGCACATAGCAGCAGGAAACTTTCCTGGAAAAGTTCACAACACTAAGAAAACAAAATGTTAAAGAAAAATAAGCCACAATAACCTGTCAGGTCAGAGCCAAGTAATAACAGAACTATAAGCATCAACCCATCCCCACATCCACTCCCCCCAGCTGTCAGAGCTCTTAAAAGCAGCCTCTAATAACTGCACAGAAATGAGGTCTTTGTTCCTTAAATAAATCAAATAAATCTTTCTGTGCTGCATTTAAACTCTTGATTTTCAGAGAACACTTTGGAACATCTTTACCCGTCCCAGTGAAATCCAACAGCATATTGCAAGGCACCAGAAGATATTTCCTTGCCAGGTTTTCTGTTTGCCTGGGTATTTTTTCATTTGCACCCAACTGAGCTCTGCTATATCACTGGTTCCCTCAGACTGACCTGCTCATCTGCTGCTGCAATGACTTGTTTGTTTTTCAGCAATCTATCACCCTGTTCTGCTGCTTTATTCAGCATCTATCACCCTGTTCTGCTGCTTTATTTGATTTTACCAACTTGCCACTGCAAAGTATTGGCACAAATGGGGAATGATTACTCTGGACATTAGCTCTCTCCTCGAGACTTGCTCAGGCCACACTCGCCAAGGGAAACGGCGGGAAGGAGCAGCACAGCCACATACAGGAACTCATGAACTCCAGTGGTTTTGCCCCAGCAGAAGTATTCCCCCCATCCCCCCCCACCCCCCTGAAACTTAAAGGAGAGGGAGAAACAGAGGGATGTTTCATGTTGTTTCAAATAAGTGAAAAATAAGGCTGCAGCAGCAAACAGCTACAAATCCTGTTTTTAACATCAAAAAGAATCTTAAGAATGGGTTGTGTAGAGTCTTATTGTCTTTGATTTCTACTCATGGTTTGAGGAATCCCTATTTAACGGACTGGATATACTTTCCCATTAAAAAAGATGCCAAGAAGTTGAAATCAACTTCTCAAGATGGATTGTGCTGTAAACAGACAAGACAAACTGTCTGGATTCACAAACACAGAGGTTCCCCCATCCCCCAACCTTAACTTCTTACACTTCCTTACATCCATTTTGTGCATCTCGCACAAATCCCAAGCGGTACAAAAGCTCATGGTCCGACAAACACAGCTGGAGGCTTGGGAAGAGCTTCCCATCTCCTGATCTCCCACTAACCTTTTAACCTTAACCACCTTTTTCACCTTAACCATCAGCCCAATCCTGATCAGACACCAGTGGTGGCCCCAATGCGGATTTGATCATTTGGCTTGGAATCATCTTTCCTTTCAGTTCACAAGTTTGTACTCTTTGGAGTGAGTTTCAGTTGGGTGAATAATATTTTCAATATATTCTTGAACAGATTTCTAGCAATTCTTAAGTACTGCTACTGGTGCATAAGATTCCTCAGTTATATACTTAAAACTACTGCTTCAAAGTGACTTTAATAGTACTTTAAATGCCTTTCCTATTACTGAAGTTTGGGTTTATTTTAATTCCCCCTTAAAAATCCTAAGTCTCTTTCCATTTCTGAGTCCATCAGAATGTTTTAAACAAACAAAATAACAAATCTTTGTGGGATCACTGTTTCTTGATTCTGCTAACTGCCCTTGTAACATTCCACTGTCTGGAGCAGAGTAGAAATCAAGGAGTGCCACAAACACATCCTCACTCACTGCAGACTCAACAGCTCAATAGCCTGCCTGCCTGCCTCTTCAACAAATTCTACCAATTGTCGCTGTGGTAAGTGAAACGGTGTGAACGTGGCTGGGGAGAAGGCATACAGAACTTTTCTCAGTCCTTAGAATGCTCAATAACAGACCCAAAACAATAAATCTAAATTGGACTTGGGTGGGTGGCACCAATATCTGGCTGTCACATGTATGAGACGGCCAGCAACACTTAGATATTATAATGAGGAGATTATAATATCTAAGTGTCTCCACAATCAGACGCAAAATCAGGAATGTTGATATACACACCAATCTAAGTTGCAACAAATTCACCACCATGTCAATATGCAGCCACCACCAACCACTTGGTGAAATTTAATAGACAGTAATAATATAAAAATAATAATAAAACCAGTAACACTTTCCCTTTAAAAACCAGACACCTTTATTTCACTCTCTAGAAATGGCTGCAATAAATATGAGAGTAATCTTTTTTTAAGGCCCCGAGGTTATTATGTCTATCTAGTTTGAGCAGCTGTGTCATATTGCTGTAAAACATTATCCAACAGCTCTCACATCAAGTCTGGAACATCTAGTATTCACCACATGCTCAGTTTCACCAAGCCAACATGCTATTGCTCTCTCAGAAAATCTCCTTTGTTCCAGCCTTAATTTCTCCTGATTTCAGGCTCTTCATTTTGTAAAGGCTTTTTCTGCAGGCATGGGGAGCTTCTTGTTACCAGAAATCCCATCTCAAAGTGATTACAGGAAGATTGTCAAGTTCTGCTACTCCAGACTAAGTGAACCTATTTTAATTTCTTTGCACAAGAGAAGCATATAATATCAGCCTTGTAGCTCATTAACAAACACAGCTGCTTCCCCTTGTCCTTTGTAAAACCCCACATACCTGAGCCACACTATTTTCAGGCTGTTTACAGCCACACAGTAGTATAACTGTTGTTACTCAATATTCTGCAGCTATGTACCTCCAAGAGCTTCTGCTTAGAAGTCAGGAGGCAATAACCTATATAGCTGCCTAAATCTCAGCTACTCAGAAATATGCTCCTGCGTTACACAAGTATGATGCACATACATTGTGCATACATTGTGTCCTAAAGACACAAGTGTGCACCACTTCTTTGCAGGAAAGAAATAAGTAAACAAACACATGTCAGATGCTGATCAGCTTCATCTTTGGGTAACATCATCAGCCTAGGGAAACAATGAAGGCGAGAGAAATCCCAAACTTGCTTTGTCAATAGGGCAGAAGGGATGTAAATAGAAATTCTCATCCACAGAATGAGTAAAGACCTCCAAAAACCCAAAGGTAAGGGTGCATGTTCCTCAAATTTATAGTTATGACTCAGTTTTCATAGACTAATTAGGATACAACACATGGAAAGGTCAACCTTGCAAAATACAAAGAGGATTAACACACGGTGACCTTGACATTTGATTTTCTTTGATTACAGAGACATGGTTGGCAGAAGAGCTCTGACCAATATATCTTGTGTTGAAAACATTCGTCCCAAGACATATTTATTGAAACAAAACTTACAAATAATTGGATGTGAGTTAGAAGGCTGATCCCATTACACCCATCCTTTGGGCACATCATGCGTTCTTTTTATTAGCTGGAGGTTCTTTTCAATCACCATTTCTACGTTTCTCTTTCCATCAACAGGCTGGACAGTGACAATTTGTATTAAATAGTGTTACAAACAACATGTGAGTCTTTGAAGCTTCACTTTCATGCCAAGGCTCTTCCAAACCTGGAGATCCTGCAAATACTATTGAGAGCAGAAGCCTTTTTCTAGAGAAGCTCTGCACAACTAGCAGTTGTAGAACTGAACCACTGAGCATTCAAGAGCCATCTCTTGTACAGAAGGATCAGCAATGACTGAGTTCATTAACAGCAGGAAGTAAAAAAAGGTTTTGGAAACCATCCTTTTTATTTTCTCAAGAGAAATATCAAAGATGCTTCAAATAGCTCCTGAAGAAAATAAAATTGCTGTAGATTTGGGTGCACTTCTGCATTCTACCAGCAATACCCCAATCAGGTATTGCCCTAAGGTAGAGTAGCATTAAGGTAATGACCTAGATTGTCATTTTTTTCCTCTTATTGGAAGCAGCTTTTGTTTGGGCTTCTTCTGTGTCAGACACAGTCAATTCCCTTAAACACAATAACAAAACCCCAAACTCCAAAACAAAAGAAACTGTTTTCCAAGTTTGGCAGTGAGCTTGTGAATTTTCTCTTCTAGGTTATTTTTCTGTTCAGCTATGATCCCATTGACGCTTTCCAACATCCATCTTCTCTTCCTATTTTTCATCCACATAGCTAATAACTCACTGTTCCTCTGTGTTATTTAACTACTTTCCTCTATATTGGAGCTATCATGGTTCAGTACCACCATTGAATGTAGTTTACATTCTTCATTTTCTGTGCTATTAACAAAGATATTAAACATCAGAACACACAGCACATTATTCCCTGCTTAGGCTGCTCCCAAGGCTCCAGCCTCATCCATTTAGCATTATTCTTTGTTTATGGTTGCCCTGCCAACTCTTAGATCATATGGCAGCATCTCCATCACAGTCAATTTGAATCAATTTTACCCTGTTTCATGAATTTTTACTTTGGAATCAAATACTTTACTGAAGTCCAATCGCATTACATTTACTGTTTTCCCTGCATCCACCAGATTTGTAATTCTATCAGCAAGGTAATCAGGTTTGATATGCCCTTCACACCGTACTTTTCACTTTCACATTTCCTAGCCAAAACATATTCATCACACCACACTTGTAAAGCGTGGCAGCACTGTATGCATAGAGCTGAGAACAAATAGTTTTCTGGTCTCAGAGGGGCAGCAAACTCCACTGTGTGAGCACAGACTGGGCTCATTTAAAACCCATCTCCAACAGAACTGACCTCTCACTTCCATTCAGCATGTACAACAATCAATCTGCAGTGATTAAGCTGCCTTGAATACCCTTTACACAATCACATGGAGCTCCAACATCCACTACCCACTTGGCTCCAGACCACAAACCTGTCCTTTAACAGACAAAAATGCACCAGCCCTGGGTTCGGCATCCCAAAGTCAGACATAAGCATGAAGCAGGTCCTGTGATGTCTCCCTTGGAGGATCATGAGTTCACGCCCAAAAGTGCCAAGTTCTTTGTGATGCAACAGAAGAATTAGAGTTACCAAAATACCCAGCTCAGAAAACAAAACCAATGTGCACCTGGGCTTTTAATTCACTATTTCATATACCCAGGGCTGGTATCCAGGCTGGGTAGAGACAAGCTGAGCCTAGGGACATGGTTCAGTAATGGGCTTGAAACAGCCAGCTGCATTAGGGGTTAGACTTGATGATCTTGAACATATTTTCCAACCCAAATGACTCTGTGCTTCTATGAAATGTAGGAACTGGAAGACTTTGCAAACATACTGTGAAACATACTGTCATGAAAAGAAGCCCACAAACCAATGAGGTGCTGGGTTCATTATATTACAGTTAAAGGACTTCAGGATACAGTTGATAAGATGAGAAACCTTATTAAGTATCAAATAAAAAATACTACTAAAAGGCTTTAATTTATCTCCAGAAAAAAGCCCATGTCTGTTGATTTCTTTATAAACTTCCTTGAAACCTCAAATGATTAGGAAAAGAAGTAGAGAAAAATATGCAAGGTTTTAGTTTTATTCTTATTCAGGCAAACCACACGAGCTGCAGCAGAGCAATAAGTCATCCTGCCAACAGCAGGCTGGTCAGTAAATACGGCTCCTCCTTGTTCAAATATCTGTTTTACATGTACAGAAGCTAAAGGATAGCAAGGCCACAGAGTCAGGTGTAACTTAGTTCAGTGATCCATAAAGCCTGTGTATTACCTACTGATGTACCTACCAATGTCCTTGGAAGTCGTCAGCTGATGACTTAGCCCCCCTTAGCTCCTTCCTCCTGGGAGTGTCTTATGTGGATGTGCTGCCCAGTCCTTACTGCTACAACATCATTTGATATCTGAATTGCAATGAGATTTCATTTACATTAACTCAAGTTATTGACTACACACACACTATTGCTCATCATGCTAACCCAGGAAGAACTACGTTCAAGGAAATAAATCCCATTCCCAATTCTATCACTCATTCTTTGGAGTCTGTACCAAGTCATTGCTCTTCAGACATCGATTGGATACTCTCCTTCATCATCTCAGCTCGCATTCCAGCATCAGGGCTTTTCCAGTAGCATTGCTCCTGATGACCATTCCTACTCCACCCCCTGACACAAGTCGTTGTATTACGCGTAGAGCACCCAGGGCAATGGAGCCAGTAGTTTCAAGTCCCTGTGCTAATGCAAGCAAATTTACCTGGTGTAGACAGACCATGTGCCATCATCTAATTCTATCCAGGGGAAGTGAAGTAATGACAGAAACATGACAAATTAAAACACATCTAGAGCCAGTAGGTGGTAAAAAGCAGAAGCACAACCTGATCATAGAATCAGAGAATTGTTTAGGTTGGAAAAAATCTTTAAGACCATCAAGTCCAACTATTAACGTAACTGCCCCCAAGGCCATGGCTAAACCCTGTCCCTGAGCTGTAGATCCCCACAACTAGAAACATGTCCAGGGATGGCAATTCAGCCCCCTACCTGAGCAGCCTGTTCCAAACCTTGATGACCTTTTCAAGGAAGGAGTTTTTCCTCATGGCTAACCTTCACTGCAAGCATCACGAAAAACATGACCAACAAAAATCAAATCATGGCGTGGCTGTCCTAAATGCAAACCCTGCCGTTTCCAAACACAAAGGAAAAGGAAGGCTTATCCCATTGAAAGATTTGTGTTTCCTGCAGATATACAGCACAGAGTTCAAAGCACCAAGCCAACAGAGGTGCTGAGCAGTCCTATAGTCCCCAGCAGCAAAGAAGCACAAACCTCCATAATCTCTGTATTAATCAGAGTTTGGTACTCAACCAAGTTGGACTCAACCAGCAGCCACCTCCTCATTGGCTTGCTGCCCCTCCTGTGAATGGAGGAGTTGATCTCATTAGAGCTTCTAGTAAATTATTGTATGCACATCAATAGTCATCACAGCACTGCTGTGACAGTAGGGAGGGAAGTAAAGGAGTGGAAAGCTCTGGCCTGCAGGCAGCCCTTTCTCCCACAGAAGGCTTCCCAATCACTTGGAAACTGCTAAATAACTTCTACATGTGGTAACAGTCACACACACAGATTCAATTCTGGTTTGATGGTAATCCAAAAATCTCTATTAGGAAATTAATTCGTGCTAAAGATAGCTATCTACTCTCTTTAGAAGGTCACTTTATAATTGATCATACTCCAGCTTTTAGAGCATTTCTGCAGAGTGAGATTCTCCCTAATGTAATTACCTTACAAGCTGCAGTTTATGGCAAATCTGAATTGCAAAGCTTTGTCTGGAATACCAACAGTGAGACTGCTTTCATACGGACCTTTCAGGGGGTGTTTCTTGTAACCAAAGAGTGGCAAAAGCAAGTAAAAAGCCATTTTTTGCCATGAGACAAAAAATAATGAGACAAGCAGTAAGAAATTAAGATGCTGGCATGTAGAAATGACAGTTGGTTGACAGCAATCGTAACGGTACAGACATGCTTTTTATGTGTCAGTTATCACATAACACTCCTCTAAGTGTGGCTCTTCTACAGTTTCCATCCTAGGGACTTGTCCAGCCCCATGACACAGCACCTCGTCCAAGCAGCTTTCTCATGGGAGACTGCTACTAGCATATGTGGCATGGCAGTTTGGAACATACAGCAGCTCCTTCCACCAAAAATCTTCCCACTCATCTTCCTATCCCACTCCTCTTCTCTGTTTTCCCCATTCACATCTACAACCTGGGGGTTTGGTAATTTTCTTTCACCCACAATTTCCATCACTACTTGTTCCCCAATTCATTTAAATTGGACAACTCACATGCCCCCTTGCCTCAAAAAAGGTTCTGCTCCCTGTTCACAGAGGAAACCTGAAATTTTGTTTTCTCTCAGAGAAACACAACTCCAACTATTAGCAGTCCCCCCAGGCTTTAATAAGAGTTTGAGTGAAACCTTTGTAACAGCCTCCCAACTGCAATTGCATTCCTCCTCCACTTTATATTAAAAGATGCTCCTCAGAAATCACAGGACCAGAAACACATTTGTCATTCTGCAGGAAATCCTGACACTTAGATCAGTTTTTCTAAACCAGAAACAACTAAAAATCTACAAGTCTGTGCTTGCTGTGTCATTAATTTCATAGAATTATACACTGGTGGTGTAAAATACTAATTCTAAATCCCAGACAGGAAATATTAGCTCTATTAGCTTTAAAAAAACCCAACCACAAACAGTTGGAATATTATCATAAAAACAAAACGGCATCACATTAATCAAAAGAATTAGCTCTCAGCAAAACAAGTCCCTTCTAAAAAAACAAACAAACAAACCCCACAAATGTGACACTCCTACCACTGCTCTGCAAACAGGAAGGCTTTGCAGACACTGGGAAAGTTTTGAGGGAATATCCAGGATTCAGGGTGCTCTAATCCACCCAGAACACTGCAATCACTATGTGTTTCAGATGAGTGTCCTTCACCTTGGCCCTGTGTAGCCTTGCCACGCTACTACATCCAGAGCACCAAGCACAATGTTTACAAACATCCCTTAGCAACTGCCAAATATTACACTCCACAGCCTTCCACCTGAATTCTCTGGTTTCCTGTCTGCTGATTGGAGCAATAAGGAACAGGGGAAGTTAGTGGGCAAAGCCTTCAACACGACTAAAAGCGAAAATAAATTACATCAATTGATTTCTTAGTTTATGTGAGAACTAACTCTGAATACCTCTGTATTCCTAAGTTGCGGAATTCAAAGCTTATGCTGCTTTGGACATGACTGAAAAGCCTGCACACGAAGTAGAATTTTAGGCTGTCATTGGAGATTTTAGTCACAACCGTATGAACCACACAGGAATCAGAATTAAACACTCCAAGTAACCAAGAGGCCAGGGAACGGCTTCCTATGGACTCCCCAGCATCTCTCAGGTATGCATGTTCCTTCTCCTCACACTACCTCCTCATGAGTCTACAGTCTGGGCAACGAGTTAAAATCAGAAAAACAACCTCTCAGATACCAACATCTGCAGATTTCTGACTTGCTGGGGGCTTGGGAGTTCCTTCACACAGCCTGAGGCGTAAGAGACCACGGAGAAAATCAACAAACTCAGTCTCTGATCTCCAATAGCAACAAAATAGTCACATGGATCCCCTGTTAGAAAAGCAGACAAGATTTTTAGATCTTATCTGTCCTGGGGTATTTTAATTAGATTGCTATGGACTTCAAGTCACACCATAGGTCTCCGGAGCCAGCCAGGAGCTGGTTTGACCTTTCTAGTTACTATCAATAGAATTCAAGATCTCTCACAGATGTGAATGAGTTTCTAGCCAGAACAGAGATTAAAGATTTGAAGAAAAGTCTTCCTAAGTCACCTGCAGTGATTATAAAAAATCCTTGGTGGAGGTAGTAGCAACAGAAACACTACATCTTGGTAGTGGCCAACCCAAGACCCAGAGACAGCAGTTATTACAACTATTAGTACCAAGTGGTGTCTGGTTAGTAGTAGTAACAGCTATACCAATACACATGGCAGCTGGATTAGAAACGATGAACCAGAAGCACAGGACTGAGGTTAGAAGCAGCTTTTTTGAAAAAAAATTTTTTGTTATAAAAATCCTACTCATTCTGTGGAAAAAAAATTTAAAAAGCTGTAATGCAGAATTAATGGTTTCAAACCTGAATTTCAGAAAGATACAGGTGATACAGGTTGAGGTTACCTGACAACGTCAAGGAAGGACTCTTAAAAAACATCACTTGTCACCATGGTTTACAGTTCAATCTTTGATGAAAGAATAGGATTTTGAATAATTCTAACAGCTCTACATCTCCACATTAATAACTCATGGACAAGGTTGACAGACCAAGTGTGACTGTCCCCAAAAAGAAGCTCTGCAGTTCGCTGCTCAAGATCATCAGATAAAGGACAAAATGACCCTCACCTTGGTGACCCAACCACTTCATTATGAGCGGAAGACATTCTGTCAGGGTTCTGATAATTCTTAGTACCAAAACCCAAGCTAATTCAGTCTCAGGTGTCGTGACATTTTCAACATTCATAGTGCTTTTCAGACATAATCAAAACTGACCAATACATCTGACCACCTTTTGATAGAAAATGAAAAAAAAAATCAGACAGTACTATCTAATTCACAAAGTGAAACAATCAACATTTGTGTCTTGTAATCGACTGTTGACCCACCGGTCAAAGTATTTACACAGTTACCCACATCATTGTTCCTACTTAACACATGACTTCTCTTCCCAAACTGTCACTGGAGTCATCAGGGACACATGATTTGTACAAGGGTCCTGAACAATAACCAGCAAGCAGTGTGAAACTCCTCCCGCATCTCTTTCAGGACTCCTAACATTTTATCAGGGTGTGAAAAAGGTGACTGATGTGATCCACTTGAAACCTATGACCTGGTGGTGTGAAGGCATTCTCTATCCCCTTAACAATCCCGTAGAGCAGCTTCTGAGTTGAGCTGCTTAGGACCATGATTGTCCAATGTTTTTGTCACTAAGCAGTGCATTTCCATCGACTTTATGCAAGGGTAAAATAACTTAGTGGGGGAGAAACCCAAAAGAAAATAAGACCAAGCTCAGTGGGCCCTGCAGAACAACCTGCACTCTTGTTACGAATAAAATGCTCTGCTGAGGTTCCAAGTATCTAAAAAAAAAAATAAATAAACCAGTATTTGTCAACAAGCTTTCCAGTTCACATTTTAATGTCCTGTGACAGAAACCATTATGCTTTAATTAAAAGACCATGTGCAAATCGCAGCCCCAGGAGGAGATGCCTGTAGCCACTTCTCTCACAGTGAGCAAGCACAGTGATCCAGCACAGCCATAATGCAGCCAAATTCCTCCCAGGGCTGAGCTTCTGAGGGGCAACTACTCAATTATTTGGAGACATCACTTGCAGCCAGGAAACCATCAGTCTCTGCCATTGGCTTCCTCATAGGTACTCGCAGGTCTTTTCCCCACTGGAAAACACCCACTCAACTTGGGAAACTACATAGTGCAGCCAGCCAGCCAACACCACATTGCTCATCTCCTGTTTAAAACTACTCTCAACAGACAACACTATGTAATCTCTGCATTTCCATGCAAAACCAGTTTGATGACTCACTAGCTCTGTCAGGAAGCTAAAGAAAAATACAGACACAACAAGGAAACCAGAATCATGCCCGCAGAGGAGGATTGTGTACTTCCAAGGATTGTAACAAGATACCCAAGATATCTTCTCCCCCTCAAACCCACCAGCTCAGGGAAGTCAAATGTGTTTTCACAATAAATGAAACATGAGGTGAGGATGGGAAAGGAACTAAAATTGTGTTTAGTTTATCGCACGCAGAACCAAGCAGAGATCTGCCAAGGCTGCTTCAAAACATGAACACAGACACAGCTTCACATAGGCAATATTTGCTATAACCATCTAGGAAATTATTTCCTCAAATGATGGTTAATTCAACTATCGGAGCAATAACTGCTGGGAATACCTAACCTAACTCCCCTGGCAGCATCAACTATTTCTATTCTCTTCCCAGCCAAGACTCTGTATTTATGGTCCCTGCACAAAGCACCCAAGGGCAGAAAACGTGCACTTTCCATAGTATGCCTTCATGTGTCCCAGGGTGGGCAGTACCACAAGATAATTCTGCATCACAACTCCCTGCAGAAAGTCTTCAGGGCTGGTCAGGGCTGCTGGACAACTCCTCTGCACTGAAATGTTTCACTGTTGCTGTCAGCATCTCCTTGGCTAAAGGAAGAGATGCAGTCTTGCAGCAGCAAGAGCAAGATGAGGAAGACTTTATTTCACACAGGAGATACAAATAATTCCTCTAGCCAAAATAAATGTGATGGCTTGCATCTTGACTGGGAGAAACAATCAGACACCACACAGTGGCTCAAGGTCTGAGGAAACTACACATCACAATTTCAACCTTAAACTAAAACAATCATGATCCTTAGATCCATCTGAAAAAAAACCATCAGAACCGACAGGGAATTTTAAGGATTATTTTTTTCCACGAGGCAGTAAGAGAAATATTTCACTGGCATCTGTAGCTACAGTTGCCTGCCTCACTGGGGAAGAGAGTTTACGTAAAATGCAGAAGAAAGACTATGTGTTCAGAAAGNGGGGGGGGACCTCTAAAGCCCGTGAAGCTCTTGGAGCTTCCATACTGGCCACATACCATCCATACTGTCAGCTCAATATTAATGAGCCAGGCTGAAGTGCCTATGTGTCAGAGCTTTCTGGAATGACCAGGCAACAGAACTGTTCCTCAGATCCAGATTACTTCTGGGACAAGCATAGCACAAAGCACATCTCTAAAGATAGAAATTTGTTTTGTGACCCAACTGATGTCCTATGGTTGATAAATCCAGGCTCTGCCCTGCCGCAATCCTAGGCAAAACATTTACATTGATGTGACAGCAACCCTGGAAAAGTCAGTGATATGATTTGGGGCCACACTGAACCTAAAGCTGCTGGGAATTTCAGCAGAGCTTTGCTCCTCAGGACAGGGTGTGGGAGACTGCTGGGATAAGACACATATCCAGAGACAGAAAAGCTCACATCCTCCACAAGAATCTTTTGAATCAGAGAGACCGTTTTCATGTGTCAAATGTAGACCCCAACTGCAAACAACGGCACTGACCTTGGTACCTGCACAATCTATTATCAGGCAAAGAACCGCTATTTCCATATTTAACTGGAAGATTAGACACTTGTTCTTAAAGGCGCTGATCTAAGAATTTTCCTAACAGAACCCAAGGATATCCTACACAGGACCATGCGCTTGCCACACAAATGTAGTGGGGTTCTTTTGCAGTTTATTATTACCGTATTGAAATTAATTATCCCAACCAGAATTCTGTTCAAATAATGCCACTTGGAATGAGAACTAGAAAATGTGTTAATGCTGAGTCAGCTCTCACAGGATTGTTTTACACAATCCCTACCTACAACCCAAAAGAAGAAGCTGGCGTGCTGCTTGTTAAAGCCACTTAAGAGTTCAGTTCATTCTCTCTAGGTGATGTCTGCATTTATCCACATTGTACCCCAGCCCTATGGGGGCCCTGCTAGATAATCACCAAAAAATAATTGATGCGGCGCTGCGGCTCTATTAATTTATACACGTCTCAAAGCACAGAGCCCTCTTTTGAAGGAGCATAAAAAAATACTCTTTTCTTCCCTTCAAATTCAGCTTCTCTCCTGCCTATTTGCCATTTGAAATATTTTTAGCTTATAATCAGAATCATGAAAGCAGGGGTTCTATGCTGAGAGGTATTTGTTCAAATACGCAAAGCAATTTGCATTTCACACGTCTGTTCTGTCATGCTTCCCCAAACCAAAAGAGATGCCAGGTTAGCTATGTTCTCACACTCCTCCAGAAAAGACTTAAAACCATCTCATTTTGCTCACTGCCCAACCCAAAGTTGAAACACAGTCTACCCAACGCCCATTCTTCACTCTGACATGGCATGTGAATTCTCTGAGGAGCTGCATTTATGACCCTAAAGGTTGGCAAAGAGTTGGACAGAGCCAGGTAAAAGACAGAGATAGTTGTTCTCATGAAATCCAGGTATGCAGCAAGCCAGCTCTGACCATCACATATCATCTTCTCCAACCACTCATCTCCTTAGGAAAAAGGGCACAGTCAAACCCAAGCTACAGATCAAGTTTTCATGTAATTTTTTTTAAACAAAATCTTCTAAGAAAAAAAAAGTCTCTTCTCTAAACTGCGTAAGCAACTCAGCAAAGAGCAATTGATAAGTCCGTCTGTTTCACAGCGTAAATCTTTAATTTCATTTGCTGCCTTTGTTGCTCTGACTCAAATGATAGTCTATAAATATTTAGGTAGTTTCCCAGCAGCCTGCTTTCAGCTTTGGAATGCTAATGCTAGCTGCAGCGAAGAAAAGGAATTGCTGTAATGGACACAGAACTAGCTGGGAACAGCTAACCTGCTGTTTGTTTAAACATCCCGTTTGCTGGAATTAAAGCAGTCACTACTGACACACAGGAACTCATCTTGCTCTCCATAAAGCATGAGGCCATCTGGGGAAAATATAAGCATTAATGTTGCAACAACTAGAGGGGAAAAAAAATAAAGAATAAAAATCAATAGCTGAATAAAGCCCAAGGCTAAGAAGAAGAAAAACAAGAACCTAATGCATACAGATAACCCTGCTAGCAAAGGAATCAAAGAGATTCTGGTTTACTCTGCATCTCATTGTGGTGCCCAACAGATTATCAATAACTTTAAAACAATCCTTTGATATAAACACAGTCCAGACCCAGGGACATGACCTTCTACTACCTGCATTCCCCCATTCTGCACACCCCAAGCTCCCTGGACTTCAAAGCGGGGATTTCACAGGACCAGACCGGCCAAAGCAGTGGGGTGCAGAGGCATGATGAGGCTTCCCACTGCTCTAGCCAGGAGGTAGATGAGCTTAGAGGGGAATCAATGAACACTCCTTGGTCAGCAGATGCCACTAAGTCCATCAAGGTGTTTCTTGTCTGAGACCCCAGACGTAGATGCATCCATTGGCCTTTCCCCAAGAGTAATGCTGAGCCTCAATAACCATTACTGTGCAAAGACCAGAGTGGAAAAGGTGCCTAAATTTATCTCCTTCAACAGTTATGCTTCTTTGTTTTAATTCCTTCTTGTCTCCCCTATTGAGATTGCTTTTAAAATTGTTCTGTTGTTGTCCTTTGAGAAGTGCAGGAAGGAGTCAAGAACGTGGCCCAGCTTCCAGTGTTCTGGAAAGCTCAGATCCCTTTGGCTTAAAAAACTGTCCCCCCGGTTGTAGATGCCATTATTTTATTCTTCCTGCACATCCAGATCTCCCTGTTTACATCCCCCTATCCTACATTCTGCTAATTTCCAGTGTTAGGAACCAAGAACTGAGGACTTGTCTGTTGCTGATAGCCAGCACAATTCAGTGACACCAACCACTCCCCTTTTTCTTTTGGCAATTGTTTTGAAAATACACTCTAAGGCTGAGCAGAGCAAGGAATGGGGCACTATAGTTACAAAACCAAAAGGTCAGCAGAGTCTAAAGAGTCATGAAACCAAACTATGTTTGTGCATGTCCCTCAAATCCTCCACCTGCCTTTTCCAGGAACTGAAACTTAAGTCTATGGTTGCTAAAGCAAAAGAGAATCTAGGAGCAATGATGAAGCAACAAGCTCAATGACATTACAATGAAATTATTCTCTTCACATCATGTTAAAGATCATTGGCACAAATGGTCTGAAATCATCCCAATGAAGAGAGAGTTCAGTCACTCCTGAGAATGAGCACATCCTCCACCTCCCCAACCCGAGCAGGGCAGGCAGTTGTAAGGTTTATTTTCTTGCATAAAGGAGTTGAGCAATAAATGTGAAGAGCTGCTATTGGCTACATCAGTCCTTACCAAGAAGATTCTCATTAAAAGATTGTTTTTCCAAGACACTTGGGCACCACTGCTTGCAATACACTGAATGCACATACACCAGTGCAAACCCATCTAGAAATACACCAGAGCTTTGTGATGCTGACACCTATCTTAAGAACACAAAGTGAAATATTTGAGCACAAAATCAGCTTCCAATGATACATCTTCCAATATTTATAACTACATTCATATTCTAGTACCTACTGGTGTCTGAAGAAAAGTCCTTCTCAATAGTAACTGTGACCCAAGGCTATGGCATCTCTTCAAGGTGTGTATTATCTACTCAGAGCAAGATTTTTATACACACAACCACTAAAAAAAATGGATAAAAGTGAACAGCAATAACTGAATCACAACCCATTTTCATCTAATACTGTCCGTTTAACTAGCTTTCAAGGATATTTAATGACACAGTGGGAAGAAGTCAAAAGAACACTTTCATCTCTGAGGGCCTAAGGAGACATGTTAATAATAGAAGGAGAAAGTGATAATCAGACCATTGCAGTGCCATTCAGAACCACCCTGCCCAGTTGGTTTCAATCTTGGGTTTCAGGGCCACACAAAATTCCTTACTAATAAGCCAACAAACCTCCACTCAAACCAACACAACTTCACAGATTTAGATGCCTCAGTCCTTTCCAAAAAACCATAAACCTTCTGGAAAAACCCTAAGAAAATTTCTAAACAAGTTTAGGTTGAAACCTCAAGAAAAGGACCCTCAGAGCTTGGAACAGGCTGCCAAGGGAGAGGGGTTGAATTATTATCCCTGGTTGTGTTTCAAAGTCATTGAGATCTGGACCTTAGGGATGTGGTTTCGTGGTGGCCTTGGGACAGCTGGGGTAATGATTGGACTCTATGATCTTGAAGGTTTTTTCACACTGAATGGTGCTAGGATTAGATCCAGCATTTTCAAAAAGCACAAGATTTTCAAAAAGCAGGTATCCAACCCTCTGTATTCCTAACGCCTCAAGTCTCTGACTCAAGTTCTCCATGTCAAAGCAACAGGATTTAAAACATGACAAGTCCATCTTTGCTTCTCTTGAAGCAAAGACTGGGGCAGTTTTGGTGCTGACAATGCAGACTAAACATCTTTCAGAATCATGTTCTGAGCCTCAGTTTGGTGTTTAAGTGATGCCCAAGTAATTATTCCAAACAACCCTACACAAGCACCACGAAGGAGTTCTTTAAAGCCTATTACCTTTTACCCACACTTAATATTAGGAGACTAGCAGCAGCACAAGTGTGGATACAGAGGGTATCAAGCTCTTCATCAACATCAGCTCAGCGGTGCTAGCAGTCTGGCTGATAACACATGGAAATCCTCACAAACCTCTTGAGATTGAAGGGCTCCTGCTGATGCACATGACATTGTGGGGAAGCACAGCCCCACCTGTGCTGACAGAAGTACAGGCTTTTAGGTGAGTACTTCAAACAGGTTTCTTTGGCTTATATCTAGTGGCTTTAAAGGGAAAATAGGGGCCCTAGGACTCTTTACAAAGCACATAGAAGGAATCATTATGCGCTGGCTAATGCTACCTGTCTCACTAAAATCGTACCAGCAGCCACAGCTCTAGCTGTTGCTAACCATGCATCTAATAGTGCTGGGATATGACCAGTTCACAGCTAACTCTTGGTTTTCATTTTGATCATAGCTTTAGGATACTTCAGGGATCTAAAACCCCCCAAAATCATCACAAAACCAACCCCATCGCTATGCCATGCATTGCTTTACTGAGAAAACGCTAGGCCTGGCAATGAGCAACAGATGAGCTGGGCCAGCTCTGGTGACTACCTGACAGATACCTGCACCTGTTAGAGCTTCCGTGTTCTTATTGCTGTGGGTTCCATGGGGTCAACCTCATTATGCTGCTTCCCACCACTACCTTTGTTGTTTGCACTACAGGCAAATAAACTCACGGTGTGGGAACTGATCATTTTTAGGAGACCTCTTGGAGTGAAGTCCTGGGAATGTTCCCGAGTTTGCGTACTGGTGAGGGTAAGGTATAACTAACAGATCAGGGATATACACTACCTTGTGTCATTTACTCCGCTAGACCATGCTAGAGCTAATGAACAATTCACCAACACCAGAATCAACCTGTGTGATTCTCGCAAACCCAAGGAGGGTGTACATGATGCTCACCTAGGCTGAGATAATGATTATTAAGTTCAAGAAGAAAGCCTTCAGGGGGTTTTCCTGGGATAGCTTGGAAAAGAAGCTGTTTCAGGTCTCCTTCATTGTCACCATGAACTTTCAATGAAGCTAAATAGAAATCTTCCTCAACCCTCTCAAGCATTGGAACTGCCAATGACAGTCCACAAAAGGTAGACTCCAACCACCTTTCTTAGAAACAGGAGTTGCTTTTACTGCTTCTTTTTCCTATCCTATACCTGACTGCAGAACTGCCCTGAGAAAAGCAGGTTGCCTTGGTGTTTATATTCTTCAGCTGTACATCCAAACTCTCTCTAGCTGCTCTGTTGGGCTTGAACAGACCACTATGTCTTCCCTCTTCACTAGCCACCCATTCTCTTTGTCTGCTCAGGGGTTTGATCTCTGGTTTGCAGCAAACTAGGACTCTTAATCAGGTGAAGAGGGGTTAGATTTATAGGCCACCACTATCAGAAATTGAGGGCAGATTCTGTATCAAATACCTCATGTCAGAGAAAATGCAATGTCGTGGCCAACGGATATATTCCACACTTAGATCAGGGTACACAAACCTCAAGTGTGGGACATCAGGGTCACCACCCACACTGTAAACAGCTGTTTTCTAAATACAGAAACCCAAGTTTACTCTTCCATGCCAGTTTTCCCCCAGAAGACCTGTAAAACCTTAAATACAGCTTTAGCATCAGAAGCAAAAGCACGGTGAAAGAAGGTTTGTGTCAGTGAAGCGGTAACAATACAAAGTTAATAAAACACTCGCTAGGACATTTCTACACTGCTTGCATGCCTTGTTTTTGCCAGCAGCATTTTGAATCCACAAAGAAAATAGTGCAACAACCATAAAATAAAAGCTAACATTCATCACTCTCATACTCCTGACCTTATCGGTACCTTCTGCATCACATTCTGGTCACGACTGCATATTATACGGCTGATCTAGTCCCTCAAAGGTGTTTTCTTTGGGTTGTCTTTGTCTTTTGTGGGTTTGTAGAGGTCTATCACATCAAAGAGATACTCTGATCCGTAGCTACATCAGACAGGAGAAAAGAAGAGCCACAATTCTATTGAATCCATCTTTAATCTACACCATACAAAACACATGATGCTCCAAGTCTGCATTTAAATTCAGCACTTCAGTTCCTTCCATCAGCATTTCTATCCTTTGAGGTGTGAATGAGGTGCTAAGTCTATTGCCCAGTCATTCTGTGCTACAGGAATATGTGTTTGTTGAAAGTCATTGAGTTTCATAATGGGCAAATTCTTGGGACGTACTGATTCAGTTAACCCAAAATACACTTGAAATCGTGCATTGCCATGCAGCCAAGGTGAAGGTCAAGGTGAAGGTAATGGTGGGGGTTCTGCTTGGGAAAAGCAAGTTTTAGCCATGACACACAGAGCCAGAGGAAAGCAAACCCACATATTTTACTGATTCAAAGCTGTAAAATAGAGAGGGAACCTGCTTACAACTCTGCAGAAATGAGTAATGCAACCATAACATTAGCCAGTATCTTTATAATTCAGGCTTGGTTTGGAGCTGCAGAATTCTTATTTTCTTTAGGTATTTGTGGGACATTGTATGATTTTGGCTGACTTTAAAGTTTTCATTGTGTTTGTCCCTTTGGAAGATAACTCCTATTGGTTTTGTTTCATTTGTTGCATTCTGCATTGAAGTCACCCTTAAAAAAACAGGATTTAATTATGATGTGCCTGCATTCAACAGGCTGAAATCCCATTTCAGAAATTCAATATAATCTACAGACACCCATCAAGTGTCTTGTCTTTACTGAGTACACATGGAAAATAGCACCGTGGATCTAGACAGTAAACAGAAAACTGGATGCAGCCACAACTATCAACCTGACAAGGGTCAGGACCAGCCTTTCATGAAAGACACATTCTGTGTTTTATTTATGTGTCCAGCTTGAACCCTTCTGCCAAAAGTCTCAAATATTACCAGCAAATTACTTTCCTTTCCATCTCTCAGACACTCCAGTGCAGCATTGCAGCCTCTTTTACTGCACTTCCAACCACTTCTGACTTCCTTGTGAAACTAGCATCACAATTTCTGACTAGAAACAAGTAGATGATGATGTTTTCAGAGTGAAAACTTTCCAGTCACTATTCAGCTAAGTTTTTAAGGAAAAAAGATCCAAGGCTACAGCAATGCAAATCACTTCTGTACCCCGTCAGTCTATTATCATATTCATACCAGTTATTTGCTTTATAGACTTGAAATCCCTCTGCAGTGGATTTGATTATTTGTTCTGTGTTACATTAGCACTGTTATGCCCTTAGAAATACCCACAGCACCGGTTTCTGAATCTTTTTCATGTTATCTATTTCAACAAGAAAAAACACGGTGTTTCTTGGAAATAAAAGAGGCGCAGGACAGCTCTCTGTGTAGATTGAAGATTTGTACAAAATGAGGGGAAGGGGAAGAAGGAATAACGAAACACTGGGAATAAGAGCTTGGGATAAGTGACTGACAATTCTGGTTCTAATTAGCAGGTGAAAAGGCAGAAACTTGGATGTAGCATTATCCTCACTTGGCAACAACTGTAATGTGTGGTGTTCTGCCATGACACCAACCTCTGCCATCTCTCCAACCACAACCTATTGCAGAGAAGATCTGGTAAAGAACAAGTGCGCAGATCTCCTGGACAGAGATCAATTTTACTACTTCTTGCATGACAGAAGCAATGAACCCTAGCCATTCAACATGGGAAAATTTAAAATCCCCTATAGGCTTGCAAACCTCCTTTTCTTAAAACTGTGATGAATTCTAATGATAATAAAAGCCACTGCAATAAAGTGCTGTTGAAAATAAAGTGTGAAAATATCTATTAGAGGGCCTTTATGGTACTCAGTGCTCAATCACAAACCATCTCAATTTTTAAAGACTTGCATAGTTAAGGAATAAACCCAGCAGGACCAGTGACAGTGGGGTGCCCAGAACCACTAGAATAGAACAACTTTTCCAGAGAATTCAGAATCTGCCATGAAAATCGCTCCTTAGGATAATGAGCCTCATGAAAAACGATGGCTGATTTAATTCCACAGACTCTTCAGGAAAAAACAAGAATTTCCAAACTTTATTCCGAAAATTCTGAAAAATACTGCATTTCTGCAAAATTCTTTATCTGGTTCAATATCACACAGTATGAAATACAAATGACAGTGCTTAACTGAAAAGCACAGCATTTCTCAATGGTTTGCCACTTACACTGGTTGGTCCAAACCTTATTGTCATCATTTAGATAAATCAGGATCTCCCACCCAGTGGAGTTCCCCAGCACAGGCCTTGCATACATGGTACAGTGTTTCAAAATAAAATCAATTGAGACCAAGAATCAATTTTAAAAATTTTAATCTATTCATGGTTTCAGGTACTTCACCAGGAAAGAAAGTAGGGTGTGCAGTCTTAACTAAGTAATAGGAGACACTGATGTGAGAAGTCAAATACGAGTTCATACGAGTAACAACTGCAGAACTACACAACTGAAAACAGGATTGCATGGCTATTGAACAGTCTGGAAGTGGCTTGAAAAGCAGCAAACCTATGTCAGGAAACATAAGTCAGTAGAAGAGTATTGTCTAGTAAGAGCAATACTGGTTATGGAATTATATCTGTGGCTTTTCTGCTGCAGATTAAACAGGATAGATGTAGCAAACAAGAAAACGGCCCTTTCTATAGCTTAAAATCCACTCAGGGCTTTGCTGTCAGAACTAACCAAGATAGTATTACCATAGTTTAGGCTAAACTTGATCATAACTTGTTATCTCCAGCAGACATGGCAGATTAGACTCAATATGCAGGTCCTTCACTAGACTACAAGGAGAGTTTTTCAAGGGCATTTCCCAAAATGAATCACCTGCAACAGTGACTAAAACTTTTATTGCACTAATAAAAACACCTGGAATCAGCTGCCTTGTGGAAGACTATTAGACAACCAACCAAGAGAGTCCTTGCCACTGCTCTACATCACTTGGGTTGAGCTAAGAAAACCTCTGTCCATATAGCTGGAGGTCCTGGGGAACCAAAACTTCCACCAAAATACAGATCCACTTTGTCATTTGCAGGGATATTCCATTCCACATCCAATTCAAGAACATCCTTCAGTTCATAGATCTCACAGCAGTAGCAGTGCTGAACATTCTAAGGTTGATGCATTGGAAACCAACCCAAGTTTGTTTCATTCAGCCAATCGCACTGACACGGTTCAGTTTTTAAACTCTAGGTCTGTACCTGGTTCTGTTACAATGTTCTGAACCAGAATAAACTGTTCTCAGGTTTTTTCACCACCCAAATCAATTCCATATGTATTTGTGTAACTGCTCAAACGTGTAAGAATGCATTTAGAAAAAAATAGGCTTTACTGCAGCTAAGGACTGTAAGTGGAAAGGTATGCAGCACAGTTCCAAAGTTACCTCAGTCCTGGTAATTCCAAAATGGCACAACAGAGTCTTCTATGCTACTGGCCTTGCTATTATCACTGTTTCTAGGGTAACCTCAAGACCATACAGTGCCACTAGTGCCTTTAGAGACCTCATGGCAGAATCTCAAACAGATTAATATTTCATGTGCCACGAACTAGCTCCAACTCACACAGCAGCATTTAAAAAAAAGGAAAATCTCTCAGTCTCTAACCACACAGGCTGTTAGGAGTTGTGCAGAATTTCACAAAAGAAAGTCAGACAAAACAGGCACTTTTTCCTTCTCCACACACACACACACAAAACAAAATCCAACATGACTGCTTCTCCTGAGCAGTTATCTGGATGCTGTTCCTCACTGGGAGACAAAGACAGAGATTTAATGCAAATAATTGAAGTTAAATGATCGATTTGCAAACTTGGGTTTATCTGTGCCTCACGTCAATTAATTGTTGTGAGTGGAGGAACACAGATGAATTCATTTACTGATTTCAGAAGTCTGGTCTTAATACCTCACAGCCTGTTTAATATGAGCAACAACTCTTCAACAAAGAAAACTGGAGAAGGCAGAGATCCTTTAGTTGCCAAGCTCTCTGAAGCACCAAACGGCGTCCGCTGCTGAGCTAACAATTCCATCTTATTTCCCAACAAAATGAAACTGAGCTCAACCAGAAACACAATGGCTTTGCCAGGTCATTCTTTGGCCCAAATGTTCTGCTCCGCAAAACCACACTCGAGGCATGGCCGATTCCTCCTGAAAGTGTTAGCTTGACCATCAGACTTAATAACCTTTAGAAGTCTCTTCCAACCTTAATGATCTTAATGACTAACCTGATCTCCTTTTATGGTCAAGTGACTCGACTGGTTGATGAGAGGAAGGCTGTGGATGTGGTTTACCTGGATTTCAGTAAAGCATTTGACACGGTCTCCCATGATCTACTCCTGGCTAAGATGGCAGCAAGGGGCTTTGACAGGAATATGCTGAGCTGGGTCAGGAACTGGTTGGATGGATGAGCCCAGAGAGTGGTGGTAAATGGTGTCACATCTAGTTGGTGACCTGTTACTAGTGGTGTCCCCCAAGGGTCAGTGTTGGGTCCAGTCCTGTTGGTAGTTATCTAGCAGGGACTATTACTATGGCAATGGGTTTCCTCTAAGTCCCACAGTCAGACACACACAGCACCACACATTTTTGGCAATGTAGCTTGATTCTTCTGTTCTGTTCCTAACTGTCCTCTTGTTGCAAGTCACAGAAATATCTTTATCCTCCTCTCAAGCTTTTAAAACAGACCAAAATACCAAAAGTATTCAGATGCGTTTGACAGGTGGGAAGTGCCAAGTGTAAAGGGTTTGCAAAGGAAAAGATGCTCTGTGACTTTTCTTGTGCTTTAACATGCCAGTATTAGACAAATGCAACTGAATTACAATAAACATGGATGTTCTGGGACAGGATTTTCCTAGCGGACTGGGTGAAATATAGATACCCACCCTGTCATTGCACTTAGAAACAAGTCCTTTCTTGAAAACAGAGCAAACTAGAGCCTGAGGACTAACACTCCTCAACTCTCTCCCTATCTCCAGCCCTTAGATACTGCTTACCAATACAGCATCACTTTCAGAATCCTTAAATTTTGTTTTCAAATATAGAGGAAACCATATGTGAAAGTCAGGACTTTGGGGGTCTTCTGTTTCTTTATGATGTTACTCTTGTTACATGCAAACTCAGTTTCTAGACAGCCTGACTATGGATGGCGTTGTCTGTCAAGGTTGAAAGGCATTAATGATAACGAAAAATACAATGCAGTTCTTTCCCACTTCCACTAGACTGTTTTTTCCACTGCAACTGTATTTTATGAGGGGACAACAGTTGCAAGCAGTGAATGCTGTTTGCATCGAGCATCAAGGTCCTGAGCACCCTCAGTTGTGGCTGCAAGTGCTGGGCTGCCCAGGTTCACAGGATCTGGCCCTACCATCTAATATTAGAACATATTACACTTGCCATATCAACACTGCTTCTGTTCATTTCATTGAGAGAAACATTTGGCATCAGATGCATCATAACAGCTCAAGCACGTGCACATCAATGTAACAGATTGGCATATGGCTATTTTCAGATCCTCTGCATTCAGCATCTCAGGGAAATAATTTTTTTTCCTCAATTCTAGCATCCAACCTTCCTGACACTCTAGTGACAGACCTTGGAATCCTCAACAAGAGCTTCTTATAGGACACGGACTGCAACCACATAAGAACAGTTAAAGGTTTCAAAACACTTAACAAATGAGGATGATCCCCCACCCCACCCTGCTCCCCAATGCTTTGCTCCATTCAAATGCAATGAGTAGAAGACAAGGTCCAGTCCTCACTGCTTATGATAGCCCATTCACCACATCCTACCTTAAAAGATAAGCCCAACCTCACCGATCCATTTTCCTAACCAAAGATGAGTAATTACCTACTGGCACTAAATTACTTGTGTATGTGCACGCATGTTAATCACCTTTTAATTTGATACTATCCCATTATAATGGAAAAGGAAAAACCATAGAAAGATGGTAAAGAAGGTGGATTAGGGGAAGAGAAGTGGCAGAGATGATTTTAAATCAAAACTATGGAGTCACCCAAAATTAGAACTTGGGGCATTCACAGCACTGTTGTGTCTCCCAAATCACAGTGGCACTGGATTTTTCAGCACAGGAGTGATTTTAGCTGGAATTTGCTCTCTTCTCAAGCTGAGAAGGCAAAGCAGATCCTCACAGAGAAGGTGGGCTCTCTGGTTAGCAGCCAGGTCAGGGAGCTGTGCCTCTGAGCACCACAGTCAGGACCCTCCAGACAGGAGCCTGAAGGCAGAAACACAGGAACAGGTCATCCTGTCTCATCTCGTTAAGGATGGGAAGTGCAGCTCCCAGGAGAAGGGCTGGCACCAACAGGGTGTGCAGTTTGCTAGAAGCATTACAGAGCAGCCAACTGGGGGAACGGCTGCAAGTTGGATGCTGGTTTTACCCAGCTGGACCAAACTGTCTCCATGACACAGCCCAACACTCCTTTCAGTCCAAGAGACACAGGAGCTACTTTGACACAAAGACGTAATTTTTCTTTTAACATTCTATGCTTTTTTAATTATCCCACACAGTCCCCAGTCATGCTACTGCCACTTGAAATCCCTATACTGGGCACTTCAAATGAATCCTCAACACTAGATGGGTCCCTGGTCAAAGAAAATGCTGTCAGTTCCTCTTAAACCAAAGTATGCCAGCACTTCCTCAAGAATTTTGCTTGCTTATTAAATTCCCCTCCACTAACTTTCAAAAAGCATCACCTGCAACACAAAAAATGACCTCCTAGTACAAAAACAGGCCATCTGCACATCTGTCCCAACATGGCCACAATGTGTTCACCCAAGATTTGTCATTTTATTTGTCATTTCATCCTTCAACCCACCCTCGATATTCTTCTATTATTTTTGCCAGGGACTAATGGGAATTGAGGGAAAAGTGATAAAAGGGTTGATTTTAAAGCACTGTCATTAAGTACTACTTTACCTTTCTTTTCTTCCACTTGGTCTACAAGTCACAAAACTCAACATGGTGACAATGCAGCACAAACAATTAACCTTAAAGCAGCAAGCACAGGCAATACTCAGAAGTTTTATCATCACATACAGGTGACTGTTGCCAACACTGGACCATACATCAGCTTTGAAAAGCCATTTCTCAGCTACAGCTCTTGCTCTGTACTCACTTCTTCTCCCACAATAAGCATTAACATCCAAGTTTAAACTTGAACTGTTTTGCTTTCATTGGGATTTGCTGCAACAAAATAAAGAGAAGCTAAGCAACCAAAGATTAACTGTGCAAACACAGGATAAATTCAGCTTGCCTTTAAATGTTATTCTGTTTAAAAGAATTGTCACTAAAATAATGAACTATTTCTGTAAGTGTTCAATGAATCTCAGAAAAGAAAATTCCTCATCAACATGTAACACCAATGGAAGCATCCCAACAAACCTATATGAAAAGGATCTCAACACACAATATCCAGATATTTTCAGCTCATTGACATTTCTTTTTCTCAAATACCTGCACTATAATCAACAATAAACCCACAACTCATATAGCTGCTCCATCAGGGCCAGCTGTGTAGTTAGAGAGCACATAAAATAAATGCGTAACAGCAAGTCACAGAATCATTAAGGTTGGAAGAGATCTCCAAGATCATCCAGTGCAACCCCACCCTGCCCAAGTAAACCTTGTTTTTTCAAAGGCTACATCTACATGCTTTTTGAACATGCACAGGGATGGCAACTCCACCCCCTCCTCCCTGGGCAGCCTATTCCAATGGTTGGCCACTTGTTCAGTAAAGACTTTTGACACACCTTCGGCTCTGTCTTTCCTTTATTTACCCCCATGATACCTACCTGACTTCATCTTCCTTTCATCTAATCCCAGTAGCCTTGCAGGCCCCAAATGCCAACAGCAGCAGGTAGAACCAATGGATAATCCAGGAGACTCTTAGGTCTCCTCTCCCAGCCACTTACACTTTCCTGCTCAAGCCAGCAAATCCAGACTAGCAGGAAGGGGTTGCTGCTGGAGAAAGGCTAAGCAGGGTATGAGATGCCATGATGCCATCATACACAATGCACTGTCCAAAGGAACAGGAGCAAGCAGGCCTGTTCTATATGCTACACAGAACATCTACATTTTTATGTGCACACTCAGGCCAGACTGTTTTCCTGTCAAATCCTTTCTTCAGTTGTCCACTTGCTAAGCAAACATGTGTAAACAATAAGCTTGCAGTGCCAGAAGAGACAATAGAGACCTGTATCAAACGGAGGGCACTGAGATCCTGCTTGCAAGATGTCCAAACCTCCTCCTTCCTTGTTGGATTTTTTTATGGGTGTAAGAAAAGGGATTAACAATCTGTTGAGCTTGGTGCTCTGTCTCTGATGCCTAAAGAACTGCAAACAAACCACAAGCAACCCTTGACCACTGGACACCTCAAGCCCTGTAAGAGCTGGAGCTTCACTACCTCTTTTTTACACCAGAAGAAATCACAGTTGGCATCAGGACTCTCCCAGAAAAGCAGCTTTCACAGCTGTCACTGAAAAGAGAAAAAAGGAACAAACAAACTGACATGGAACTGCTAAATCATGGTCACCAGTAACTACATCCTGCAGGCTGAGACCACAGTCTATACTGGCCTAGTCAGACTCAATCAGTCCTTTCACACAGAAACTCTCCAAATCAGACACAACAAAACCAACCAATACCTGACAGCTGCAAATGCTGCCATAAACTGGAACAAAATTTCCACTTCCAAGCCAACCAACCCATGTCTTCACAGGCAGTCTAATTTGTTTGCTGATCCATTTAATTTCCAAGATAATCTGTATTCCTGCACTCACTTCAAATCAAGACCAGCAAATCAAAAAATCAGAATCATTTAGTTTGAGGAAGACCTTTATGTTTATCAAGTCCAAGCATTACCCTACCCCAAACGTCCCAAGGCCACTGCTAAACCCTGTCCCTAAGCTCTAGATCTCCATGACTGTGAAACATGACCAGGGATGGCGCTTCAGCCACTTGAGACAGTGAGCAAAAATAAGTCTGTACTAGACCAGAAAGTATTGTATTCTATTTTAAAGTATGAACACTAACTGCGTAAATACACATCTAACTGTATAAGCATGTGTAATGAGATATGAAAGCTGGGCACTTTTGAATTTATACACAAATATATACATATGTATACACACATACACAAATACATACAGATATATATATACACACATATACACGTAAACAATTCAAAACTCATTTCATCCACACAGGAAGGAAGGACATCAAAATCAGATGGTTCTTCTGGAGGGACAAAATAGCAGCCTGTGCAGACGTTTCACCCTCTTGTCTCAGACAACAACTTCTGGTATCCCAGAAAACTCCGTATGGACTGGAGGTGTTATTGATAATATATGCACCCAAAAAAATTAAACTCAACATGTTGCACAGTTTTAAGAGAAGAACAAAGTCAAGATGTTTCAGTCAACTAGAAAGGAACATCCTTAAACAGGTTTATTTTGCTTCTAGCATGTTCAGCCCAGTAAATTCAAATCTTCACCTACACAATACTTGAAAGTGCGTCTTGATGACACTGAGCCTATGCCTAGTCATCATGTTTAATGCCTTGCTTTCAGCGTAGTCACCATCTACTAGAGCTCCTTGGAGCAAATGACTGAGGTGATACAATTTTCCAAGTTAATTACCAGGTTCCCAAGATAAATTCAAACCTTCATTTACTGCTGCTTCATCCTTTGCATGGTTCAGAACAAACTCCCCTCACACGCACATCCTTCAAATGCCCCACATTCCACTATTTCATTTAAATGTTAGTTGAGCCTGAACTGCGCTTCAATGAATTTCTCACTTTTAGAAGTGAGTCTGGATGAAAAAAGGAAAACAGTCTCCTTCTCCTCATGGACAGAAGAAAAATAAATATTCTTTACTTTGTGGTTAAGGAAATTACACAATGTAACATCACCCTGAGCGGCAAAGCTGTATTTACATAGTTTGTGTTCCCAGAGATAATGTTATGGTCTCTGAGGTGCTTCTACTTTAATGTGAGATATCGCAAAGCAGTATGAATTATCTCTGCATTGATTTCATGCTGAATTTGCAGTGGTTATGTAGCAACCAGCAGAAATGGAAGAGATGCTGCTCTGGACACACACATAGAGGACTTGATCTTCTTTCCAGAAAATAAGCAACAATAACGTTATAATACGCTTGCAGCCTGGGCTCTACAGAGACAAGGCTGACGACAAAGTACTTAACTTAGGTGGAAAATGCTATTAGTCATGTTAAATCTTTTTCAAAATAGAGCATTTTGCCCCAGGCAGATTAAAAACGTCAATGTCATTAGTTACCTGAAGGTACAACAGAATCAGCAAAAGATACTCCTTGGTAATGGCATTTACTGTACCTGTAGAAACAAGGACCCTGGAGTTGTTTGTACATGATCCTATGCAGATCAGAACACTGCTGCTTTGGTCAATAGAAGGAAAAGTGATAGCCAGTGCTACAGAAATCCAGTTGTGTGTCATACCCATCATCACTTTTTCTGGAAAAGAAAGTGATGAAACTTTGATCTTCTTCATTCCCCCTTTTTTAATGATTTTTTAAAAAAAAACTGTTTTCTTTTTTATGTTTATTTATCCTTTGAGATTTGATTTATGAGATAGAATAAATTATGAGGAAAAAAGCCCCGCACAATGCAATGAGCGGTTGTTCTGTTTCCAGTATTTCATGCTTAGCACAGTCTGTGTTCTCAAGATCAAAAATTATTTGCAAAACAATTCAAACTCATTTAGCAACTCCCTGTGCTGAGGCTAAAGAAAAGCATTCATTAATTTTATTTTAATTAATTACAGCTAGCCTAGGATCACAACCACAGTACTAGCATTACTTAACAGCTACCTCATAACACCAAGACGAGCCAAGGTTTAACCCAAGTAGGACTTGAGGTTTAGAAGCCTGGACTACTTTGAAACATCAATGTCCTGCTTCTCACTACTTGTATTATTGGTGATTGTGTGATCATCTGTACCCCCAGTGCTGCACCTAACCCCTAGAAACCCAGATCTAGGGTTTCATTCCCTCTCAGGTTTTCTTGGTACAATAAAAATACAGCTAGTTGATGTAATCTTACTGCCATGAGCAACTCAGAGAGCCTAAGGATCTAGTAACAACTTCTCTTTATTGCACAATATTCACACCAGTTTAGATGATGGCCTGTTTAACAATGCAGAAAGCTTAACAGCCCTCTTTAGACAGTCTCCTAGAAGCAGTATGTGTACTGAGCAAGTACAGATGCCCAAGAGGGTGGATGCTAAGACAACCAATTCCATGGTCCATGTTTTCTTCCTATTATTTTTTCAGGTCACTTCCCAACTGAGCAATTACATTTCACAAAGAAACAAGAGGGCCTCCACAGATTTTGGGGTTTGGGGATTTTTTTACTGAATTCACCTTTTATTTCTGAGAGGTTCACTGAAAACTCCGACAGGAGCTCTGAATCAAACTTCTCCTGTCAGCACTAACAGCAACCTGTTTCTTTAATTCATGGATGATACAGATTCTCTGTCATGAGACTGCATTTCCTGATAGTCTTTTTCCCAGTCAGTAATACCCATCAAAACTGGCCTAATTCAGGAAAATACAAGATTAATCTGATAGTCAGGTGTGGGAAAAGCAGCCAGAGGATAGCACAACGCAAGGATGGATGAACAGGTTCTCCTTTAGCCAACCTTAATTTCCCCATACCCAAGTATGTGTCCTACTCAGCTCTTCCTGCCATGCAGCCAAGCTGTGTTAAAATACTGGTACAGAACGCATTGTTCAACCTTCCAATCCCTGTTTGCAACATTTATTTCTCTTGTTGGACAACTACTTAAGTTCTTGTAATAATTACAGAAATAATAAAAATAATTTTCCTTGAGTCCAACCATAACCCAGCTGTCCCAATCCCACCACTAAATCATGTATCTAAACCTGTCACAAAGAGATGATCTCTCAGCTTCCAGTCTAGCAGCTTGGTCCAAAGTTGTGCTTTTCCTACTAATCACAGGATCCGTTTGAAACCAGCTCAATGATGAAGGCAGCTGCCATCACAGAACCAACCTACACTGCTTTGTCTGTGTTGGCCATTTCTTTCCTTAAATGAAATTAAATTTGGTCTCCCAAGAAGTAAATGAAAGCAGACAAGCACGAAAAGTCTTCTGTTGAGCTTGTAAGGGCAGTAAGAGTCCTCAGGAGGCAGAATTTTCCCTGTTAATTAAGTACACACATGCAAATCACAGAAGCAATGAAGATGCACTACAACCTCGATCTCTGCTTGGGAAAACAGTTTCTCTTTGTTCCCCCCTCCACTCTACCTGCAGCACAAAGGGTCCCAGGAAAAAAGCAAAATTAAAAAAACATAGTGAAAAGAAATTATATTGCAGAGACTTATTAAAAATACTGTGAGGCCTTTCCTGACAGTTATGTAAGTCCTGCAAAAGCAAGATGTTCTTGGCAACCAGCACAGCTTCCCTGTGCTTGCTACACTGGTTTCATTAACTATTACATCATGCTTAATTTCCATAATTGGCTTCAACTTCACCTTATAAGCCAGTCTGATTTAGTTTTTATGCATATTTCCATTTAATACAGTCTGGTCTCCACGGTAAACCTTTCATGAGCCACATACTCATCCTGCACTATCTCATTTAGAGGAAAACTAGAAGGACAAGAGTCCACAGTGTCCAGGAAGTGGCCTTTTCTTTTACCTCTGACAATTAAAAACTTTCATCCAGGCCCCCATCACACAGGCTGGACCAGCAAACCCTCTCATTTTGAGCACCCAAGACATAAATACACACAACTCTCCTAAAAGCTTGTATTTCTTTACTTCATTCTTCACCTAAGACAAGTCCCTCCACTAATTCTCTTCATACAAGGGAAAAAGTTCATTTTTCAGCCTTAACCTTCTTGCTGCCTCTCTATATTTAAGCAGATTCCCTGTTTTATCCAGATCCTTAGTGAAACACTATGAAATATTCAGAACTTTGGACCTGGCAGATCAGACTCCACTGAGCACCCATTTCTCCCATAACGAACTTCCACTTCTCATTCCCAGTTCCCATTTTCACATTTAGTGTAACCCTCAACAAGCCCATCTGCTGCACTCTCCTGTCTCGCATCTCCTCCCAGTCCCCTTTTACACTAATGACAACACTCATTCCTTATTTCAGGTAGTTTTCACCCCTGTGCTCCACTTACACTGAGCGAATTCAAAGTGTTTACTCATATAATACACCCAATTCGTAACTTTTCCCACACTTCTGTCTTGACTTCTGTTCTATCCTGTTCTCAAGCATCTAAAATTAGAACCAACTCCCGAGGAAGGGCAATCCAACAACTTTTGTAGATGCTGCATATAACACTACAACACCTATAGTTCACTGATGTAGGAGGCTTGGGCCCACTTCTCCACCAGCCTGCTGAAAGCACAGCGGAAGGAATTGTGCCACTTGAAACTATTCTTATACATCCTCTTTTTCCAAACTGTTAGAGGGCCTGAGCACACAACACATTAAGAGTGAAAGTTCTTAACAGGTATTATGTTTTCCTGAGCCCTTGAATGTTTGGTTTTTAACCTAATGAAAACCATCAGTAGAGCTTCAGCTTTGCTGACCTCAGCAAAGCAGCCAAATACTAAACAAAAAGATAAAAATGAGGACACTTGTAACTTTACTCTTAGTCATCATGTGATGCATGAAGTTGGGGGGGGGGAAGTCTTTGCAGCTAAATGTGATCCAGACACAATTTTATGTTCTCCAGTAATCCTCTAAACCTTAGATCTGTACAGCACACAACCAAGAGTGGTTCACTAAATAAATAGGTCAGGAGTCATATTTATCTGTTAATACAATATTACAAAGCTCAGATTAGGGAAGGGACCTCAGGACAGTAGCCAGAATCACTCTCAGCCATGAGCCAATAACCCACTACTGAGCTCCCACTTAGCATTTCTGCTTAAGTTGCATAAACCTTACCTCCCCACCTAAGCAGCACGAATGCTACTCACTAGCCAAAATGACTCTACGATTGGGACACTGAATTCCAAATGCTCTAGAACATGTGGGTTGCTGGACTCTTTAGGTCACCAAAGGGTGAACCTGCTCCTATCCTCTTCCACACTGCAGGTCCAGAAGCCACTGTGAGCCAACTTGTACATACAGATTAACACTCTTTTGGATGCAGAGTCCCAGTCTCCTCACTGTACAACCATCCTCACAAGGCAGTGGCCTCGGAGAGATCAACAAAAGAACAAACACCAACTAGATGCTCAAATCTGGTGAGAAACAAGCACCTGATTCCTATGTAGCACCTACTGTCACAAGTAAAATGTTCTCAGTCAGAAAGATCTGGCTTCTGAGGGCAACACCCCAGCTAACAGCCCCAAAGTCCCAGCTCAGCAAAGGGGCATTAGACCAAATATTCTCACAAAATTATTCCATGCAGGCAAAACCAACCCATCTCTTCCTAAGTGAGCTTATGCATTAAATATTACTAAAGTTCACCAAATAGGCTACTTATGGCACAGGATCTCCTTCAAAGGGGGACATTACTTTCCATCTGACAGAAGGACAGACTAACTGTATAAATCCACTTTCCACGGCTTTTATTTGTTGTTTGTTTCATAAACTTAAAGCAAGAGACTTTCATCATTGGTTACTGCTTTTTAAGTCTTTCACTGTTTTTCCAACGTGCTCAACACCCTACAGACACACAGTGTTAAGTGATTACACTTGGTCTTTGAGGATTGCTGATGGGCTACAGAACTTTTTTCCACCATTTGAGTAATTAAAACCCAGTGGTCCCACTGTTCAGGCTGAATAAACATTCAAATCCTATCTGCTTCCTGGCCAATGTCAAAATGCACAGCACAGGATGATGGGATATAGAGTAAAAGGCTTTTCTTCCTTCCATCCTCCCCACCTATGAAGAGGGGAAAAACATGCAGGAAGGTCATTTCCTACAGACAACCTGTAAATCACCTGTTTTCCATGACATAGAAATCAATCTTAATGTGTTAGATTTTAGCAGCTCGTTCTTATCTTTGGCAACAGGCCAAAGTAAGGGCAACCCCTCCACCCAGCTGCTCTACAGCATGCCTTTGAAGATGCCAGACAGAGGTGAGCTCTTAACACTCTACCTCCCTTAGTGCCTGACCACAGGGGAGAAGAAAGGAAGTCTCTGCATAAGGCAGAGAAAGCCCTTAGATGAGACCCCGAAAAGCCTATTCCCATAACAGGGGTGGATCCACATAACAGGCACCATGTTGGCTTTTCCCACACCAGGCTGGCAAAGACCCTGTATACTCTACCACTGAGAGACACTGAGAGAAGCCTCTACTAAGAGAGAGTGATAGAGAGATCATAAATACTGATCTCCTCAACTTTTGGCAAATAGAAAAAGTCTGGAATTCTGTTGTATCCTCCACTTTTGATGCTCCTATAGCCTCAAAGAAGATCCCCAAGCCAATGGGAGCTAGAAGTATGCCAAAGACATCACAGAGTGCTGATGTCTACATGATGACTGGAAACTTTTCCACAAGCACCAAATGTGTATTGTGTGTTGTATTTCTGCTGCTACCACCACCCCTTTCTCTTCTGGTAAGTGGGGTACTAGTGTGAGTGTGTGTGGTAGCTGTTGGTTATGAGTGTTTGTGTACACTCTCTTAACCCAGACCTCTCATCTAAGGCCAAAACCCCATGTGTTAGCTGTCTCTTATTTGTCTCAGACAGTGTGTAAAGCCATTGTGTTACAGTTTCTGTTTTACTTTTTTGATTCTTTTACTTATTTGGGG
>VZRI01002887.1:0-14949 GCA_013397515.1 Upupa epops
GGGGTTGTGGAGTCTCCTTTCTTCTCAGCAAGAGTTATGTACTTCAAGGTCTCTATGTGCAGAAGCAGTTCTGAAAGGTTTTGCCATCATCTTTTCCACTCACCGTAATCATTTTAAATGCAGAGATGGAAATGAAAAGCCTTGAATTGTGACAAAAGAGGAATAGAAGTCATTGATACCCTTCAAGATCCTAAGGACACGAGCTGTTGGGATGGGTGTATGACATCTCCTGTGGAACCTCCGTTTGGGTTGTAACACACAACCAAAAGTGAAGGCTCCATAGCGTTTTTTGATCTCTTCCTTTTGGCCTTGCACTGGTTACAACAGACTCTCATCGCTGGGTCGCTGCTTTACCTGGCCACGGTCACTAGCAGGAATTTCCAGAGGAAACACAGATTCGCTGCAGATAGAAAGGTGGTGGTTAAGGCAAGTAAATAATTCCAGCTAGTGCCTGTTGGGTTTCTGGCAGTCTCATATTTCTGTGAACAACAGGACACTTCTACAATATAAACAAACAATTGCATTGTCACAGTATGGGTGGCATTGCAGTTCTGCACTGCTTCCTCGCTGGACAAGAAGGTAAGAGGTTGAAATATTATGGGACATGGAGCCAGACGTGCTTCATCTGTGAGCATCCCAGCATGGCACCAGGAATAGGCTTCTGAGAAAGGAAACTTAAAATGAAGTCTCCGGGGATGTTAACCCTTGTGTCACTGTTGTTCACCTTCAGCCCACGCATTCCTCTCCTCAGAGAATGAGGGTAATACCACTGTATTTGGAGGCAAACACCATGGTGTGTTTTAAATGATGTTGCTGAAATTACACAGACAAGCTTGAGCTGGCTGCTGAGGACCTCCAACTCTCACCAAGGGCTAGTTCAGTGAGACTCCCCCTTGAATCCCAACATCTCAGCCAGCTCCTTGCGTCTCCAAAGCTTTTGGATGTCATCCTTCTTTATTACTATTTTTCCTCTGTGGCTTCCTCAGCTGTGGCAGCTGAAATCCTGCAGCTGTTGCAGGGTATCCCCTCACTGTTATCTCTCACTTCACCTTACAGTAGCAAAAGCTATTTACAGCTTCATGCTTGTTTCTTGGACACCCTTTTTTCTTTTCTAAACAGCTTTCTGGGCTGAGGGCCCTGAACTATGACTCCATCCCAAGAGGTACCTGACATTTGCTTAAGACACATAATGGAGAGGAATGGGACTATTTCCCAGTTGTCCTGGGGGAACGTGAAGCCCAGAGCTGGGCTGTGCAGCTGAAAGTTAATGCAAGTGAATTAAGTAATGAAATTCATTGAAAATTAATGTCCATAAATACGTGAAGGGAGAGTGTCAGGAGGATGGAGCCAGGCTCCTCTCTGTGACATCTACTGATAGAACAGAGGGCAATAGGTACAAGCATAGGAGGTTCCATGTAAATGTAAGGAAAACCCTTTTTGTGGTGAGGGAGACAGCACAGGGACAGGCAGCCCAGAGAGGGTATCGAGTTGCTTTCTCTGAAGATGCTCAAAACCAGCCTGGACAATTCCCTGTGTGGTCTAATGTAGGTGACCATGCTCTGGCAGTGAGTTGAAGATCTTTCAAGGTCCTTTCCAGCCCCTGCCATTCTGTGATTTGGTGATTCTGTGTGAAACGGGTACCCTCTCTTCGACTGTGGCCCAAGGGCATGCCAAGCACTGGTGTAACAGCTAACAGCATCACAGGTGCCTCCCATTTTTTACTCTCATGCTGTGACACTCAGTTTCCCCCATGGAGAGGCGGCCCAGATGTGTTATTTAGACACTGATCACCTGTAGCTCCATCTGTGTACGGATATACTCTTGTTTCTGAGAAGGCTCCATTTGCATTCCATTAAGTTGTCTCTCTTTCAAAGCTGGAGTAAGATCCGTCTGGTTTTCTAGTGTTTTCAAGACACAAGAGGAGCAAGCAAATTAAATGAGACAGAAATCTAATGCCAATGGTAGGCTTTCAACTGCTTGGCCATCTTAAGTAAAATGCAAAATGCTTTTTGAAAAGGTCATGTAGTAGAAACCATCAATTTTAATAAGACATTCCTCTCCAGGGCTGTGGCAAAGGCGTCAATATGAAACAACCTCCTACAAAACTGGCAAGAGCAAAAGCCTCTGGTGTATTTAAATACTATTGGAAATGATGAGAAAATGTACTCCGCTGGAGTCTGCAATTTAACGCTTAAGTAGAGCCATGCAGATGGAAGTTCACACTCGGTCCCAGTAAGGCTGAGTGACAAGAATGAAAAAGAAACCGACTGGTGTGGACTGAATTTTCAGAGCTGTGCCTGGGCAACTCTGTTGTAGGCTCCATGCCTTGCATGCAGACAGAAGATGCATCTTGGTAGCACTCGGCAAAGCACCTGCAATCGAGATTTCTAGGCTTTTCTTTACGATGGTGATCGGGTACCTGCACAAAACTCATCAGCAGCTCAGTGGTCCCTGGAGAGCCACGTTAATTAGAAAAGCCTGGTCTCAGTGACTAACAGCAGAAGTCACAGCTCCCAGACAGACTGCCCCAGACTCTCTGGGGTTTAATGGATGAGTTTACACAGGCTAAGCTGATTTTTGCCCACACCATTTCACTCATTCTTCCTTCTCCTGGTCTTTTTATGAACAGTGTAGTAAATAATACTGCTGTTTATTAACTGCGTAGTGAATATAGTGACTCAGGTCATTCGGAGCTTGGCGCTCCTTGCTGCACACACTTGCACAAAACCCTCTACTACTGGAAGTATGGCTGAAAGGTATTTTTGTGTCTGATGATTTGTGCAACGCTACCTCATGATTAAAATCATGCCCGGGCAACGTAATGAATGACTGGTTTACCCAATCTGTTTCTACTCTTTATTAACAAAAATCAAGAAGTCATTTAAATATGAGAAAGGAAGTGACTGTTTGGATCAGTCAAGCTGGCTCTGCCTGCAGCCATGGTTGTTCAGCTCTGTCATACTGCAAAGTGTGCATAAACTCTCAGTACTGCTAATGGTGCCAGTAACAGAGCTAATAGCTGTTACTGAAGTCACTGCTGTCCTTGAGTGTCTGCTTGCTCCTACTGCCAGTGCCACTGGTGAAGAAGACAGACAAACGAAAAGGCAGCAGGGAAGGAGGAAAGGTTAAGTGATAAGAAATTAGTTTGGATATATAAGACCGTGCAGATTTTGAAGATGCTGAGGTGAACCAGAGACAACTACTTGCCAACAGACAAGACAGCAGATTTCAGTGGGTCCAGAGCTTCACTTCAGAAACTGAAAGACAATAAAAGTTAAAAAAGGGCAACTCATGAGAGGATTTAAAAACATGAATGGTGTACAGAGTGCTGCTGGTAACAGCAGAAACCCAAACACAACTGCTTGTCTGCGTTATTTAGGGACACAACCTCTCTTCTTGTCATAGCCTTACTATAGAACTTCTCAATGACAGTCATTTCTGAAAGGAACTCTATCTTCGGGTCCTTGTCACACACAGATTCGTGTCACACTGTGGAGCTGAGCTTTGTGTTTTTAAGTTACTGTTTTATCCCTTACAAAACAAAGTATTGTGGCCATTCTAGTCTTTATGTGCACTTCTAAAAGACTTTCTTTCACACAAGCTGAGTGTGGGGTCCCTGCAGGCTTAATGGACAAAATTCATTCTGAAGATTACATAGTATTGCCATCATCCAGCTGTCACCTCAGTGTCTGTTTTGTATGCTCAGTCACTATGTTCTGTCTCTAATTCCGTGGATGAGGCAATTTTCTATGTAGCACACAAGTAAACCATCAGATTTCCTTCTGACTAATGGGCACTAAAAACTCATGGGGCACAGCAAACACCTGACTTGATGATGAAGGAAGTAGAACAGCTCCCTGATGAGGAAAGGCTGAGGGAGCTGGGTCTCTTGAGCTTGGAGAAGAGGAGGCTGAGGGGGGACCTCATTAATGTTTATAAATATGTGAGGGGTGGGTGTCAGGAGGATGGAGCCAGGCTCTTCTCAAGGTCGTCTAGTAATAAGACAAGGGGCACTGGGTGCAAGAAGGAACAGAAGAGGTTCCCTATCAATATCAGAAGGAACTTCTTCCCAGTGAAGGTACCGGAGCACTGGAACAGGCTGCCCAGGGGGGTTGTGGATAAAGGGATAAATAAAGATAGTGGTGGCTCCTTTGTTTAGCCTTTAGTTTTCTCTTCTGGCTTTCACAGTGTTTGTGTCAGCTGCACCACAAGAGCTTTCAGCAGCCACACAGTACCAGCCACAAAACCCAAAGGGCTTGCTTTTGAAAGGTCCTGACATGGGCAGGGCTCAAACTTAACCAGATTAAACCAAGACATCAGGCCTCTAGAAAGGTGTAATCAGGCATTGGCATAGCCTGCCCAAGGTAGTGGTGGAAGTCTTGGTAGTAGTGGTGGTAGTCTTGGAGGTGTTTAAAGGGCGTGGAGGTGGGGTACTTAGAGATGTCTTCAGTACTGACCTGGCAGTGCTGGGTTAAGGGTTGGACTTGATTATCTCAACTATCTCTTCCAACCAAAAAAAGCTTGTGTGATTCTGAAAAGTTGGTTTCTGAGTGCAAACAAACCCAAAGCAAACGGGCAGTGGAAATTTAGCACTGGTCTCTGTTAAAGTGACAAGGTAAAGAAATAATCCTTGCCTGCCATGAGATTTATTTCCTGGGAGTCTTTGTCACTCTACAGTTAACCCAATGAACTAGTTCTTCTCACAATAACTTTACTGTGTGGCTTCATGTTTGTGGGTGGGCAGCTGTTACCACAGCTACTGCAGCAGGTCTATAGAACTAGAGCAGAAAGGAATTGGATCCATGCATCATTCCCATCTTACCTGGGACACAATAGACAGGTCACACCTGTGATAACCGGTTCTCTGTCTCAACCAGAAGAGAAGTCTATGTAAAACCCTAAGACTTGATGTGAGGAGGAAGTTCTTCACCGTGAGAGTGGGGAGAGCCTGGAATGGGTTGCCCAGGGAGGTGGTTGGGGCCCCATCCCTGGAGGTGTTGAAGGCTGGGTTGGATGGGGCTCTGGCCAGCCTACTCTAGGGTGGGGTGTCCCTGCCCATGGCAGGGGGGTTGGAACTGGATGATCCTGTGGTCCCTTCCAACCCTGACTGATTCTATAACTTCTTCCCAGGGAGGGGGACAGGGCACTGGAGGGGGCTGCCTGGGGGTTTGTGGAGTCTCCTTTTCTGGAGATGTTTGAAACCCCCCTGGACTTGGTCTGGGTGATCCTGCTGTGGCAGGGGGATTGGACTGGATGATCTTTCAAAGTCCCTTCCTTTCCCTGATGTTTCTATGAAAACCTCTCCACCTAAACCATGGCAAAGATTGCTGCTAGCCCCTAGAGAAAAACCTGGCATTCAGCTCTTTTCTCATTTAACAGGGATCTATAACAACTCAGGCCTTGACATTCATTTTTCCCTACCCTTTGCAATATTTTTGATGGCTGACTGGCTTCACGCTGAGACCATCCCTTCGCTCATTTGCTTTTTCCATAGGTATACTTCACTTGTTGGGATTCCAGTGTGGGCAGGGGAGATCTTCGTTTTGTCTTTACAAGACAGAATAAAACCTCCTGGTATGTGTGCTGGGAAGACTGGACAGGGTATTTCATATCTAAAATATCGTGAACTTCACATCCTCTGCTTTCAGTGTTAATAGACAGACTTAAACTTGGGTTGCAGTTTGAGCCTGGTGGGGTATCAGTCCAGATATCAGTCCTCAGACAGAGGACAGTCTGTGGGGACTCCAGAGATGAACAGAGGAGAAGAATCAGGAAGAAGACAGTCCTGACTGTAGTCCATGAAGGATGGCATGCTGGAGAAGGGCACTGACCCTGTGGACATGGAGCAGACAATTTAATCCTGAAAGGAACTGTTGACTGATGAAGGGAGCCAGGCTAGAGCAGTTAAATGCTGGGGTGACCCCCAGCCTGTGGAAGACCCCTCCTGTGGGGAAGATTTTGTATTGCCACAGGGAAAAGAACTGCCAAGAGGTTTTCCCCTGAGGGAAAGGAGATAACAGAGCTGGGCCCAGGGATGTAAGAACCTCATGAATCTCTTTGTATGTTGGTGGTGGGCTTTTTCCGTTGGTTAAATTAAACATGTTTTGGTTTTCCCCAATCAAGCCTGATTTTTTTGCTCATTAACCATTAACCCTCCTTGTCCTTTGTTTTGGCTTAATAGCATTTTGTTCACTAGGGAGAGTTTGTCTTGCGCTGGCTAGCATGGCCAACTGGCCAGAGTGTGGAAGCATAGGAATCTTGTAGCACAGCATGCAGGAGACACCAGACTTCTGTCTGCTCGGGAAAAGCAACATAGCCAGGCAAAATATGTCCTAATTATCTCAGCAAACAGCAAAAAATCAAACCTTCACTTGCTCAGTTTAGTTGTCCACACAGCAGCCACTATTTCAGACACTAGAGCGCCAGAGCTAGCACCCTGGGGTACAGGACCAAGGGAAATGTGAGCAGGGAAGATCTGAACAGAGACACACAGCAGCAAAAAGCAATGTTTTACAGGATACCCTTTCTTCACGTAGTTTTCCATTTTCCCTTTTACTTTGTGAACTTTGAGCACAGTGTTTTACCCACCTCATGCCTACCTGCGACTAATCCACTGATTTGTATAGTGGAGTCTTGATAGCACTATTTGGGACTTTAGAAAGTAGCATTAGCATTTATTAGCATGCATTAGCCTTAATAAAAAGCAACAATCTATTTGCTGTTTTGTTCCGTCAGTCACGATCCACTGGCCTGAAACAGCTTCTGAAACTCTGGTAGCATAACCATAATACAAAGGTCACGCAGTAGTGAACAAATTAGAGGCAAGCTCATCTTTTTACATAAGATGCACACGTGAAGAGGCAGATACGCATCTTGCCATTGAAAATCCATCATTGTTATGCTTTTCTAATAATCCATTTAGAATTTCAGAAACTTTGCAAGAGACATTTGAGAAAGCAGCAGCATTGAGCTAACATAAAAGACACGGAAGATGAAAAGCTGTAGTGTAGAAACTGAGCCAGGACACCCCATTGAATATGCAGCTATTTACTTGGGGGTTTCCCTAACGTGAGGGACAATGCCTCACCTTTACGCAGATGGGTGACATCTGGCAGTACAAATAGCACTTATGTCAGTTTTAAATCGTACCTGTTTGCACCTTCTAACAGCCTGAGGCCAATTCTCCTCATAGATTAAGACTGAACAGGATGATTTCTTGTGAGCTGGGTGTCTTTGTTCCAAATATATCCCATGGAAATCTAGACAATACATCAGAAATCAGTTCATTTCTTCGTGCTCTTGGTCTGTACTTCCATGTGAGAAGCCCTGGGGCATACCACCCTACCTCCAGCCACCACTCCACAGCATGCCCTCAAGGCATGAGTATCTTATCAGATGCTCTGTCAAACCAGTGCAGATGTCTCTGATGCATCAGAAATACATGAGATGCCTATATTTAGGGTGACTTAATAGACTAGTACTTATGTCATGTGTGGAGAGGGATTCATCTCTCTCCAGAGCAAACACTCATATGTCAGCTGAGCACAATTTCAGGTGGAGGTTTCCATAGGGAGTCTGGGATGCTCAGGAATACCCCTGTTACCAATACAAGCTGCCCAGCCACAACATAAACTTATGGTAAGCTCTTTCTGAAAGAGACAGTGGGGACTGACTGACCTAAAAGGACTCTATGCTTCCATGTTTAGCTGAATTAGTTCCTCCAGAAATCACTTTTGGCAGAGACTTGACCCCCAGTTTGTAAGTAGACACCTAAGTGCAAACACTTTTGAGTTTTTGAATCTCTCCTCTGTTAGAAACACTTCCGATACTACAGAGGCAAAAAGTTTGTGAAGCAGTGGAATACCCTTTATTTATAACGCAGCGTTGGGCTCAACAAGTCATGGGGAACTTGCCGGAGCCATTCTACAGCACTGTTGGCTAGTTAGAGAGTTCCCAATTTGCATACCTAGCCAATCTCTGAGGAAGTTCATACATGTGCTATTAGTTTTGCATAAACTCCTCCCAGATAGAGCCTGTTCAGTTAAGAGGGTCTTTTGAGGTGGAGTGTTCAACTTTCCACTGGTTGCCTTTGCTGCTAGAGTGTACCAGATTCTTGCTGTGCAAGCTGCTTCTCCGTTGTTTATTGCTTTCCAAGGCTGAGGAGTTCTCTACAAGCTCAGTTAGTCTGAACAAAGCTCTACAGCAATTGTAAATATCATTCCAAAGCAGCAGCTTACTGTTTCATGCTAAAGTTCACCTCATATTCTATTAATCTATTAGCCTTTAATAAAAATCTTCCCAACCCATGGTTATTTCTCACACATCCATAATCATTCAAAAATCTACGCTGGATTTAACCACATTTTCAAGTCATGGCCTGCAGGAAGACAGGAAATTATTTCACAAATATGCCATGCCTTACACACAAAATTATACTGCTTTCTTCACGGGATAATTCACAGAAGCCAGAGATGAGGGTAACTCAAAGTCTTTCTCTTAAACATGCAAAAATCCTGAGATAGATAAAATGCAACAAGACACCTGCTTAGCCAGGGCTTTTCTTAACCAGAAAGAAAGCAGCAGCATTCCTCCAAAAATATGTTCAAAAAGGAATGCAATCTGGGCATTCACCGAGTGAATTCCAGTAAGGCAATTGCTTTGGTTTTTACTGGTAGGCTTGTGATACAGAGGAGTTTTCATAGAATCATTAGGGATCGGAAGGGACCTCACAAGATCATCCAGTCCGATCCCCCTGCCACAGCAGGATCACCCAGACCAAGTCGCACAAGAACACATCCAGGCGGGTCTTGACTGTCTCCAGAGAAGGAGACTCCACAACCCCCCTGGGCAGCCTGTTCCAGTGCTCTGTTACTCTCTCTGGGAAGAAGTTCCTTCTGATATTGATATGGAACCTCCTCTGTTCCAGCTGGCACCCATTGCCCCTTGTCCTATTATTTAGAGTCCAGGACTGTAATATTTCTGAGAACCTCAGCAATGCTTAACAATTTTGTTAAAGACAGGACAGAAGAAAGGTGAAAAGGGAAAAAGGGAAAAGACAAAGATACAAGGAAGTGGGAAGGGAAGGCAAGGCTGAACTTTGACAATGGAATCCTTATGATAGTGACTCACCCAGACTAAAAAGAGGAGGAAGTAGAAAACTTTTTTATTATTTATTTTCCCTAAAAAAATTCTGGTTTCTAACTCAATATGACTTGTGGCAGTGTCATCGGTGTATTTTGAATATTTAGGACCAGCTGCATTAAACACATGTGGATCAACACATAATGGAAGGTGATCAGAACACTATGAGGCGTCTTCAAGTTTTACATCTGATTAGTTTCCTTCAAAGAGAGAGGAAAACATTATAAGGAACATCACTGGTAGTAAAAGCAAAGCACTGGGAAGCCTGCCATGCCCAGTTCCCCGTTGATACTGGAGTGCTTGAGATCGTGCAGAACACTACGTTGTGAAACTTTCTTCGGTCCTAAACTGCACCTAAATGCTCCTCTTTCACCCTATGGTGTCTATTTGAAGAACTAAGGGCTTATGTTTCCCAAGTGTTTAAACTGTTAAAAACTTCCTGTAAGGTTAGGAACTAGCTAGAAATATCTCCGCACTGTTTGCCCCGTTTAATGCTGAAAATGGATGTATCATTTCAAACCATTAATATGCAAAGTGCCCCCTTCCTCTCTTACAGCCAAATAAATGTCAATATAATCTGAACTAATGCCTCCCTTCTGACCAGAGCAAGGTGGAGGGAGATTTTCCAGTCATGGATTCAGAACACAGAGTGGGGACTCTGTCACCCTGAACAATGCTAATGTTCCTCCAAGGACTTGACGCAGTCTCAGTGACTAAATGGATCCAGTTGTGTGGAGATCAGCTCAGTCAGAGAGAAAGAAAGGGACTAGCAGCTGGTCAGGAGTCTCCAAGCTAAGGTCTGCAGAGGGCAGAGGTCCATACAATGAGAAGCCATCACAGTCACCCATTTTGACCCTTCTTTAGCAAGAGTAGGATTGCCAGGCAGAACCACACTCACTACCCATGAAGTCCAAGCACTGCTGGTTTCAGCCAGTCATTCCAGAGCCTCAAACTCATCTCCTAGTCACACCTGGCAACGCTGCACTTTTGCAGAGGAGGTAGAACCTTGAAATTGCCAGTCCAGTCCTGGCAGACTGATCCTGGAAGCAGGGGATTTGCCTAGGTTGTATATAAATCAAATGGGCTGGTTCCTTCACAAAACAAGTAGTTCTGAACCGACATACTACCCGTCTTCCTGCTGCAGCAGGCTAATCATCTGCTTCTGAAGTTATGACCCTTCCTTGGATGAGTAACTTGTTCAGATAATGAATAGTCTGTGCCATCCAGTTTTGAGCACCACTGCTTAAAGGAGTTCCATGTTTGTACATGGCTTTACAGCAATTACTCAAAAAAGATATCTACACATTTGACAGCAAATAACTGCAGTTTAGAACAGATTGATTTTTATTTCTGGAATATAATGAAGCCCACTTGGAGTAGATGAGGTATTCTGCAAGCCAAACACCAGTACAAAATGATCTAAAAATTCACTTCTGCAGTTACCGTGATCTGATTACGTTTGTGTTGTACAGAGAGACACGGCACATTATAGGGTGTATAAACTTCAGCCTTTCAAACCACCAGCTTTCTAAAAATTCAACCAACAGTTGGCATAACGGGCTAATTTAAATGTGCTTCAAGAACATTCCAGAATCATAGTTCACATAAACATTATGGTCAGAGAGCCCATTGCTTTTAAAAAAGAATAAGCATTACTATGTAATAAAAATTGGGAAGAAATCAATGCATAAGGTTTGGCTGCATAAAGAGCAGAGGAAAGGGAATGCTGAAAAATGTGGATAAAGAAACTCAGTTCCAGAAGGACACAGAGCTGCTGGAGGGTGTCCAGTGTAGAGCAACCAAGATGATGAAGGCAGTAGAGCACCTCCCTTATGAGGAAAGGCTGAGAGAGCCGGGTCTCTTGAGCTTGGAGAAGAGGAGGCTGAGGGGTGACCTCATTCATGTCTATAAATCTGTGAGGGGTGGGTGTCAGGAGGATGGAGCCAGGCTCTTCTCAAGGTCAATGACTGATAGGACAAGGGGCAATGGGTGCAAGCTGGGACAGAGGAGGTTCCACATCAATATCAGCAGGAACTNTAATGATTCTATGAACGCTGAGACAGACCCTAAAAGCCACTCAACACACACTCAGAAGAAAAGAACCCTGCCTTCAAATAAACTAGATAGAAAAATGAAAAGATGGGAAGTAATGGTATACAAATTGTATAAAAATATTCAGTATATATATGCTATATTTTAAATCAAGCTAGAGTTTGATGCTGAATGCGAATGTTACTACTGGCATCTGTAAGAGTGGTGGGGAAGAGTGTGATAAAGATCACATTTTCTGTTGCCATCACTTATATCTGAAAAGGAAGCAGGTGAGGACCTTTTGGGAACCATCTCTTTAATTCTGAACAGACACTGGAAGGCAGCGACATCTTGCAGTGGCAGTGCAGAATATCAAAATACAAATCAGAGCACATGATATCACAGAAATATTGACAGCGCTGCAAGGACCTGGTACGAACCAGTGAAACCCCTGAACACAGCCAGTGGAACTCCAGCAAATAAAGGAGCACAAGGGGTTTACAAGCCAGTTTGCCTCATATGAATAATGATTAAAATAAACTAACACCCAAGCAAAATTGTGTCTAACTGTGTCCTCTGCCAATAAGGAGTTAAAGGCTGAGGGGGATATGCATAAATTAGTCCAGCCATCTATAAAGATTTATAAAAACTGGAAGTACGTACCTGTAACACGTAGCTAAGCTTGACTTTGTCCTTGGCTAGTGATTTCCAAGTTGGCCAGATGTGTTGGTTAAAATTAATCTTTAGTTTAGAATAAACCTGTGGAATAATAACCTATAAAACCTTCTCCATCCATGGAGATAAAGAGACTAAGGACAGAGATCAGAGATGTAGAAAATATTGAGGCCAGTCATCCTCACACCTACATCACAAGAGGCCCTTGCTAGGTATTCTCACAGCTGTCTGTACATACTTAGGCAGCAGAGATCTCAACCCAGAGCATGCAGTAGCAGTCATGCTTCCTTCTTGCCTCATGGTTAGGATACTTCTTCAGAAACCGGGACAGAGGAGATCTGATTCCTCCCGATTTTTTTATCCAGACCACCCGCTTGGCCTCCAGGCGATCAGGAACAGCAGGTACTGAGGGGCTGAGCAGCTTGTGCAATTTACCATGTGAAAACAATGAATTGAAAACAACTCTTCAAAAGAAGTACATGTGGTTGGGCTACAGCACCCTTTGGTGGCCCTGCCAATTCTATATCAAGCCTGTCCTGTAACCCTCTCACCGGTTTCTCATAACATTTTCAGCCCCCTAGTTATTGAGCCAGCAAGATCTGAGTCTGACATTGAAAAATTGTACTGTCTGAAAGCCAAACCCAGGATTTTGGTGAGAAAATGCTGAAGTGGAGCCCTAATTCTTCATCTGTGAAGTTCTGGTTTAAATTTCACTGTAAGGGGTCTTCACTGTGGTGCACCTGACTGGCTTCTCACTCAGCTTACCCAAAGGGAGTGGTTTACCTCAATTCAGCTCTCAATGAGATTGCAATCGATCTCTGAACCCCACTGCTCCTACCACTGCGAATTGCAGACTCCAACAGGAGATCAACAATTTATCTGTCACAGAAAACTGGCACCTTACTGCTAAAGGCAGGCTTGTCAGATCAGAGCTGAAAAACCTGCCCTGCTGCCTCCCGGGCTGCACCTGTTCCGTGGATAATGAGATGACTTCAGGGTCCGGGACTGTCAGACTGACACCTTTGACAAGCTCTAAATCCTAGGGCAGAGGGGCAATTGTCTTTTTTTTAACTTCTTTTTTTTTTTCTGTTATTTTTTTCTTTTAAGGAAACACTCAAGACTACAACTGACTGAGAAGCCCCAGCAGCAGTACCGTGCCATGCTTTATACCGTGTCTTTCGGCTCCCCAGAGCTGAGGCACCTGTCCATGTCCTGGCTGTATTGCAAACATGCTCCCAGCATTACCATCCCATGTCTCATCTGGTGCAACAGCTTTTGCTACGGTGATGACAAATGTCACCTTGTGCTGTTAACATGCAGCCAGAACATCACCGCAAGGGTTTTATCCCTAAAACTGTGACTTGGCCTTCTCAGCCGTCTGAATATCCTGTCAGTGGCTCTGCAGTGTCATGCAAAGGCCATGTGTGCCTTCCTATTCTGCAATCCCCTCTTCTTGCTCACTCCCTCAGCACCATCAGATCATGGGGTCATGCTTGGTCTCCTACCTTTCATGCCTCTCAACATTTTTGTTGTTTCATTGAAGTCTCTTCTGTGGATGTTAAGACTGCAGTGTGTGAGGAAGGTGACCGTCTCTTCATTGTGTATTAGCATAACACGGAGTACCATGGAAATACTTCCTGCATCTAGATGCTTTAGTAATACCAATTAAACAAGAGCGGTGACATGGCTACCTACTTACCCTGTTTCCTTCCCTGTGTCAAATTTGAGTGGGCAACATACCAAGTCTCTTCTTTTGCCCTCTCCTGAGGGCTGAGAGTTTCTGGGCATGGGTCCTTAACCACCTAATGGCACTGGACAAGCCCGAATCCAGTATACTGCTTCTCCATATCCTTAGTGATGGTTCTTTTCCCCATCTTTCACTTATTTTCCCAGCTCAGTGCCAATTTGATTTATCTGCACCTCTGAAAAGAGGCTCTGGTGGGCTCCCCCTTCACTCTCACTGGTGTAGGCACCTCCTGCTGGTGCCACCAGTCATGTCCTGGGCGAAAGCCACTCATGAGTTGCACTCTGAACACTAGCTGCACTGCCATGCTAGAGTTATTAAACCTTCTGCCATCCTGTGCTTTTAAAAATGTGCAAGTTCTGCTTTAATCTTTGCAGCCCGGAACAGTGATTTAAATGCCTCCTACCTCCTTTCCTGAGTGAGTGCTTCGGCATCACTGCTAAGAAGCACAGCTGGCTGACAGCTCTTCGGGAATCAGCTGCCTGAAACAAGTCCCAGGGAGAGAGAAATATGGCATGATGCCCTGCTTGCTTTGCAGATCTGAAAGACACAGGGGCTCAAATAGCTAATTCCTCAAAGCTTTTCTTTCTAAATAAGCAGTTTTCTCAATACAGTAGGAGCCCCTGGTGCTGTTTCTTAGCCAAACAAGTACCATCCAACCACGACCAGATCTCCCATGCTGGATTTTGGGAAGATTGGTTTCTGGTAAACTTTTAGTTTCAGGCAAAGCCTGTCTACAGTCTTTGAATAGGTTCATGGTGCCGGTGAGTCTCCCTGGGCCAGCCCTCCTTAATGGGCTTCAGGACTTCTCTGCAAGAAACTCAGCAGCTTCCCAGGTGAGAAACTTGCACCAGCACTGAACCGAGTGTGTCTGATCATCAGTAGTCATCTGTAATTCAGCTTAAATCCTTCTTGTAAACCAGGCTGCCTCTTCAGGGGCACGAGTAACCATAGTTTTAGTGCTCCTAGTTGCAACTTAAGAAAAGGTGTCCATGAATCAGTAAACTAATCAGTTTTGTATTGGTGAGCATTAGTAGGAGTGCATAACTAAGGAAATACTGAGATTAGCGCTCTCAGGAGCATGTGCTTTGTGCCCATATTTTGGCTAGAACTTCAACATCATTTCAAGGCAAGCAAGGGTTGTTGAAGAGAAAGCATATGTAAAACAGTAAAGACGACTGCTTTAAGGAGTTGAGTAAGAAAGAAGGGCAAAAAGAGTGGAGTCGTCACAAAAGTAATCAATACAAAATCATAGAATCATAAAATCCTTAGGGATTGGAAGGAACCTCAAAAGATCATCCAGTCCAATCCCCCTGCCACAGCAGGATCACCCAGACCAAGTGGCACAGGACGAGATC